>JBCEWE010001637.1:0-25583 GCA_039877035.1 Silurus lanzhouensis | reverse complement strand
ACCATCTCAATCTCGCCTCCCTCACCTTGTCACCAAAACATCCTACATGCGCTGTCCCTCTAATAAACTCATTTCTAATCTATCCATCCTCGTCACTCCCAACGAAAACCTCAACATCTTCAGCTCTGCTACCTCCAGCTCCACCTCCTGTCTTTTACTCAATGCACTGTCTCTAATCCATACAATCGCAGGTCTCACCACAGTCCTATAAACTTTCCCTTTCATTTTTGCAGATACCCTACTACTATCACAAATCACTCTGTCACTCTACTCAACCCTACCTGCACTCTTTCTCACTTCTCTAACACACTCTCCATTACTTTGCACTGTTGACCCCAGGTACCTGAATCCTCCACCTTCTCCAGCTCTTCTCCCTGCAACTGCACCACTCCACTGCCTCCCTCTCATTCACACACATGTATTCTGTCTTACTCCTACTGAGTTTCATTCCCTTCTCTCCAGCGCATATCTCCACCTCTCCAGGCTCTTCTCAACCTGCTCCCTACTCTCACAACAAATCACAATATCATCCGCAAACATCATAGTCCAGGGAGACTCCTGTCTGACCTCGTCCGTCAACCTGTCCATCACCACTGCAAACAGGAAAGGGCTCAGGGGCCGATCCTTGATGCAGTCCAACCTTCACCCTAAACCAGTCTGTCGTACCTACTGCACACTTCACTGCTGTCACACTGTCCTCATACATGTCCTGCACCACCCTCACATACTTCTCTGACACACCTGACTTCCTCATACAATACCACAACTCCTCTCTTGCACCTGTCATAGGCCTTCTCTAAAATCCACAAATACACAATGCAATTCCTTCTGTCCTTCTCTATACTTCTCCATCAACATTCTCAAAGCAAATAAGGCATCTGTGGTGCTCTTCCTTGGCATGAAACCATACTGTTGCTCACAGATGGTCACCTCTTCTCTCAGCCTGGCTTCCACTACTCTTTCCCATAACTTCATGGTGTGACTGATCAACTTAATTCCCCTGTAGTTACTGCAGGTCTGCACATCTCCTTTATGCTTAAAGATCGGTACCAGCACACTTCTTCTCCATTCCTCAGGCATCTTCTCACCTTCCAAAATCCTGTTAAACAATCTGGTCAAAAACTCCACTGCCATCTCTCCTAAACATCTCCACGCTTCTACCGGTATGTCATCTGGTCCAACCGACTTTCCACTCTTCATCCTCTTAATCGCTGCTCTCACTTCCTCCTTACTATCCTATCTACATCTTACTTCACCAACTCCACATCATCCAACCTTCTCTCTCTCTGATTTTCCTCATTCATCAGCTGCTCAAAATACTCCCTCCACTTCTCAACACACTCTCCTCACTAGTCAACACATTTCCTCTCCATCCTTTACTGCTCTAACTTGCAGTACATCCTTTCCAGCTCGTCCCTCTGCCTGGCCAATCTGTATAAATCCTTTTCTCCTTCCTTAGTGACCAACCTCTCATACAGCTCCTCATATGCCTTTCCTGGCTTTCGCCACATCCCTCTTAACCTGCTGCCGCATCTCCTTGTACTTCTGCCTACTTTTCTCATCACTCTGTCTATCCCACTTCTGTTTGCCAACCTCTTTCTCCTTATGCTCTCCTGCACTTCCACATTCCACCACCACGTCTCCTTGTCTTCCTTTCTATTTCCAGATGTCACACCAAGTACTTTTCTAGCTGCCTTTCTCATCACTCCTGCAGTAGTTGCCCAATCATCCAACACCTCCTTAACACCACTGAGCCTCTCTCTGACCTCTTCCCTGAACCTCACACTACACTCTTCCTCCTTCAGTTTCCACCATCTTATTCTTCTTTCAGTCCTCACTCTCCTCCTCTTCTTCTTCGCCTCCAAAACCATCCTACAGACCACCATCCGATGCTGTCTAGCTACACTGTCCCCTGCCAACACCTTACAGTCTCCAATCTCCTTCAGTTGCATCTCCTGCATAGCACATAGTCCCCTGTGTACACCTTCCTCCACTCTTATACGTCACCCTATGATACTCCTTCTTCTTAAAATAAGTGTTCACCACTGCCATTTCCATCCTTTTAGCAAAATCTACCACCATCTGCCCTTCCACATTTCCTCTCCTTAAAACCATACCTACCCATCACCTCCTCGTCACCTCTGTTCCTTCACCTACATGCCCATTATAGTCTGCCCCAATCACCAACCGTTCTTTCCTAGGTACACCATCTACCACTTCATCTAATTCACTCCAGAATCTTTCCTTCTCCTCCATCTCACAGCCAACTTGTGGAGCATAGGCACTGATGACATTTATCATCATCCCTTCAACTTCCACCTTCACGATCATCACCCTATCAGAAACTCTCTTCACCTCCACTACACTCTTACTGTACTCTTCCTTCAGAATCACCCCTTCACCATTTCTCTTTCCATCCACACCATGATAAAACAGTTTAAATCCACCTCCAATGTTCCTGGCCTTACTCCCTTTCCACTTGGTCTCCTGAACACACAGCATATCTACCTTTCTCCTCTCCATCATATCAGCTACCTCTCTCCCTTTCCCCGTCATAGTACCGACATTAAAGTACCAACCCTAACCTCCACTCTCCTACACTGCTCCTTTCCCTGCCGTCTCTGTAGACGTCTTCCTCCTCTCCTTCTCCTCCTTCGCCAACAGTAGCCCAATTTCCACCGGTACCCTGTCGGCTAACGATACCTGTGGCGGTCGTTGTTAACCCGGGCCTCAACCGATCCGGTATGAAATTCTCATTTGTGATCCGCATATTGATTTGGCACATGTTTTACGCTGGATGCCCTTCCTAACGCAACCCTCCCCATTTACCCGGGCTTGGGACCGGCACTAAGAATGCACTGGCTTGTGCTCCCTAATGGCTGGGTTTTATGATTTTTTTTATTATTTTTCTGAAATGTGAGTAAATCCAGTATGCCATAAACAATAATATCGATTGATAAACAGATAAAAGTGAAACATAAGATAATTACAATAGATTGTTAAAGCTTGTAAAAGTTAATATTGTAAATGTTAAATAAAGTATTTAAACAGCAAACTTAATACACATGTTCACCAGTAACTGAGAGCATGCTGACAGAGATACACTGTTCACTAACACTTTTCATCCTCTGCCTCTGCCCAAGACCTGCTTTCTTTAATGTCCCTAACAGCCTATTATAGGGTTCTTATAGTTTCACCCTTTCATTGTAAATATGGCCACATATAACCTCTAGCTGCCTTTAAGGTCAACGACCCACATTTTACACTCTGCGCATGTATTCTAATGCAGTTGTGTGCCTTGTGCTGCTCTGTGTCAGTTGTACTGTGTGTGTATGAGAGCACATTTCACCTCCTGTATCTCTATTAGCAGTACAGTGGGCACCCTACTCTTCATCTGCTGCTCATATCTATGCAAAGCCGGGGTCCTGCCAATCAGTGGCCCTGTGACATGGGGCTCCACCTCTCCAATTAGACCTGACAGGGCAGGATTAGGAGCGGGGCGACCTGCCTGCGTGTCAATCACGCACAAGCATCCGCCTGGCTGTTTACTGTCAGATCCCATCTCCGTCTGTCAGCCCAAGAGAACTGCCTGGTGTGGGGGAGGAAGAGATCTGATCGGAATTAACTATGCTTCTCCCTACAGACCTTTTAATTCATGAAAGTGGGTGAGAAGAGAGGGTGGGAGAAAGGAAATAAGAGGGATGGAGAGCGACTAAAATCTTAAGCAGGCTCAATCCTGCTTTTAAAAATTTGGGATCTGCTGTTTGAAGGATTTGGGTTCTTCGTGGGAAGAGTGAGGGGAAATTCAACTTCTAACAGTGCACAATGATCCGGCTCATATATTTCGAAATCTTAAAGTTAAAAACTTTAATGTACATTTAGTAAAAAAAAAAATGGGGGGGGCCCTTGGACCAGTGTATTGAATAGGTCTAACATATATTGCCGTTTTCAGACTTTATATTTTTCTTTATTTAGCATTAGAATAGGGTGATTTCAAACAAAGAATGAATAAATAAATAAATAAATTAATTAATTAAAAAAATTCTAAATGGCAGCATTATGATTGTCAGATTTACATGATTGACTAGTCCAAGGGCATAGGTAAGTTTTTGTGATGCACATATTCACATAAAAACATTAATTTATATTTGGTATTAGTAAACAATTCTTGGATTTTTATAATCTGTGCCAGGAATGAGAGGAAAAAAAACAAGATATAAGAGCCATCAGAGTAAAACATATGATGTTAGTATAGCAATAAAGAAAACTAGGAACATATTTAAAGAACAGAATCCACTTTAGATCAATAGTAATTTATTGATAACCCAGGTCAAGCTGCGTGCCAAATCCATGCACTGGTTACTCAGGACCATAACAAAGAGTAAAGAGGAAGACTTTTATGGCTTTGTCTCTGGCTACCTGTAGAACAGCGATTTTTTAAAGATCATTTTATGGAAGTCAACTTCAAAGAAGATAAGAGCAGCACCAGTGGAAGTGATTTAAAAAAAAGTCCCAAGGCCACTGGTAATAAAAACCAGGCAGCTGATGAAAAATTTCAGAGGCGTATAGGTCAAAAATACTGAAAGCCAGAAAAGTGGTTATTTTCTTCCAAAGTCTACCTATTGATATAATCCAACAGAAGGGGAGCAACATCAGTGTCCTTTTAAAACTTACTCTTACCATAAGTCTAGTAAGGAGTCTATGACAACAACCTGTAAAGAAATACAGTGATTCAGAATAACATCAACATTCTGATTGATTATGTGCTTTGGATGCCAAAGTTAAAACAGATTCCAAAGTAGTTGCTTGTGTTCCTCATGGTCCTGTAAATCACCCAGCCAAGTTCCTCACCTTATGTTACTTTCAAAATGCCTTTTGAAGTATTGCTCTCATACATTAATTGTATCTGATTACCATTTTTGGTTCCTCTTTAAGTATCAATTATGAATAATTATAGCATTTAAAAATCCATTAAACATTCATTACAAATATAAGGTTAAATATTCTCAACTTGCAGGGATTGTAAAGGCTGTTTGCAGTTGTACAACTAGCTTTGGAGCTATTCTTTTAATAATATGTTCGAATTCATTCAAACTGTAAAAATAAGCTAATTAAATCCAGTCTGATATTAAATCCAGTCTGCTGAAATCAAGCAGTTATCATTGCTATAATATAATCAAACTTCAATGTTTCACTAAAAAAGAGTATATTATGAGAATCTGTCCTATTATCTCTAAATCAATTGATTTTTAATTTTTGATTTCCAATTTAAAGCAGTCTTATTAAATTCAGCTGTAGTCTCACAATAGATTGCAGTGCCATTGGTTCACTTATGACCAGAAATACTTGTGTAAATATAAAACCTTGATCCAGCCCACACAATACACACTAATATGGATTTGTATCAGCAGTAATTAATCAAATGACATAATAAAGATATTTCAAATGAAATCAGCAAAATAAATTACAAAATGTACTTCAAATAACCCCAACCCACATGTACAGTGGAATTTTTGACTAAATGACCAACAGTAGTGATGGATTTTTTTAGACATCTGACTAGATGGCCACAGTAGTGAGCCCTATTATCATAATTTGAATACCATAATTTTCTATTTTAGTGACTGTGCAAAGCATTTTAAATGCAGTTTTGAAAGAACCATTTTCAAGCCAAGATAATCAGTTCTTTAAGCTGTACTGATCCAAAAATTAAATGGCATGCTTCAAACCTCTGCCCTAAGTGTCCAGTGTCATGTCATCACTGGATCACATATACACTGCATGCACATGACATCTGCTGTATAGTGGGCAACCCAGCAATTTGTCCATGTAACTGGATCTGACAAGACCATTTGCTCTTACCACACACAGCATTACAACATGATATCAGACACTGAAGCCAAGCTTGTTTATCTCACTCACAATAGGTCCTTCCCTGGAGTCTCAGAACCATCATATTGTTCTACCTGAGGCATTAACTGGTTTTGTAAATGAATTCTAAAACTTGATAAACAAGAGGAAATCATATCTAAAAGATTTTAAATTAGGGAAAGAAATGCAAGTTTCCATGTGATAAATGATGTGAACTTTACTCACATATCCCCTTTCAATGACATAGAGAAGAGAATTTCTGTCTTAGGCCAAAGTGATACTCTACAATTCATCTTCTATTCAGTCAGATGATTACCACAATGTTTTAAATATAAGAGCATGCCATAAACCTTATTTATTTATCTCTATGAACTGCATCATATAGCCAAAAAATATTAGAACCCCTGAACTTCATTCCCATATGTCACTCTTCCCTATTCCCCAATTGTTGCCACAAAGTTGGAAGCAGACAACTGGAATGTGGAATATGGAATATGGAACTGGATTATGGAATATGGAACTGGAATATGGAATGTCTTTGTGTACAGTAGCATTAACAGTTCTCTTCATTAAAATTAAGAGACCCAAATCGTTCCTGCATAATAATGCACCTCTGCACAATGATAGTTTCATAAAGATATATTTTAAGGTTTTGTGTGGAAGAACTCAAGTGGCCTGCATGAGCCCTGACTTCCACCCTACTAAACACCTTTAGCATTGTCCAACATTAGTACATAATCTCAGTAATGCGCTTGTGGCTGAATAAGATAAATTTCCCACAGCCATGGTTTAAAATTTTAATGTAAAGGCGTCTTATTATCTTATTCTTGTCTTTGGCTGCTACCGTTATGGGTCGCCACAGAAGATCATCTGTCTTCATGCTATTCTGCCCTCTATATTTGCACCTTTCAAACCAACTACCTTCAAGTCTTCCCCTACCACATCCATAAACCTCCTCCTTGGTCTTCCTCTTTTTCTGCTTTCTGGCGGCTATCCTCAGCATTCTTCTACTGATATAGCCCATGTCCCTCTTCTGCACATGTCCAAACCATCTAAATCACCATCTAAATCACCTTAATTCCAAAACGTCCTACATGCTCTGTCCCCCTGATAAACTCTTCTCTAATCCTGTCCCTTCTCCTAGTATTTGAACACTACCTCACTCTCAATGAAAACCTCAACCAGCTCTACCTCCTGTCTTTTAGTCAATGCCACTGTCTCTAAACTATACAGCATATCAGGTCTCACCACAGTCCTATAAACTTTCCCTTTCACTCTTGCAGATACCCTTCTATCACAAATCACTCCTGCCGCTCTTCTCCACCCACTCCACCCTGCCTGTACACTTTTCTTTACTTCTCTAACACAATCTCCATTATTTTACACTGTTGACCCCAGGTACCTAAACTCCTCCACCTTCTCCACCTCTTCCTGCAACCGCACCACTCCACTGCCCTCCCACTTATTCACACACATGTTTTCTGTCTTACTCCTACTGACTTTCATTCCCCTTCTCCCCAACGTGTACCTTCACCTCTCCAGGCTCTTCTCCACCTGCTTCTACACTCACGACAAATCACAGTGTCATCCGCAAACATCATAGTCGATGGAAACTCCTGTCTGACCTTATCCGTCAACCTGTCCATCAGCACTGCAAATAGGAAAGGGCTCAGAGCTGATCCTTGTTCTCATACATGTCCTGCACCACCCTCACATACTTCTGACATACCAGACTTCCTCATACAACATTCTTAAAGCAAATATTGTGTCGGCATGAAACCATGCTGTTGCTCACAGATGTTCACCTCTTCTCTCAGCCTGGCTTCCACTACTTTGTCCCATAACTTCATGGTGTGATTGTTCAACTTTACTCCCCTGTAGTTACTGCAGGTCTGCACATTTCCCTTATTCTTAAAAAATTTTACCAGCACACTCCTTCTCCATTCCTCAGGCATCCTCTCACCTTCCAGAATCTTGTTAAACAAACTTGTAAAAACTCCACTGCCATCTCTCCTAAACATCTCTATGCTTCTACTGGTATGTCAGCTGGGCCAATCGACTTTCCACTCTTCATCAGGTATGAAATTTTGGTTTGTGATCCACATATTTGATTTGGCACATGTTTTACAATGGATGCCCTTTCGAACACAACCCCCCCAATTTATCCAAGCTTGTGACTGGCACTAAGAGTGCACTGGCTTGTGCAATGCTCCTGTTGTTGAACTATTCACCGGGAATTGTGTTTGTATCGGCGTTTTAAATTTTTTATAGTTCGTTTTTTCTCACTTTTCTCGCTTTAAAATATCAAAATATCGTTTTGATATCCTGCATCCTTCACTCTCCGTCTCGACTATTTTTGCTGTCGGAAGAGCGCTTTTTTCCCTGTCTGAGGGTTTGAAAGCAGTGAGTGGAGGACATTTACCAGAACCACGAACACGCACTACAGTAACCACATTAAGGTACGTAATTTCTCTATTATGGCGAACATCCAGTTTACTCAGTGTGTGAAGTGTGACATGTTTAGTCAGTCTCTCTCCGTTGTTAGCGATAATTTTATCTGTGAGAAGTGTAAGCTAGTTTGCTCTTTGACGGAGAAGATCTTAGCATTAGAGGAGCGCATCCAGAGTCTAGAGAGAAGTAGTGAGTGTGAGAGCAGTCCAGGTTCTGCAGGGGAAAGTCTGGATGCCCTAGGTGAAGGTACTATTCCCCCGACTCCGGCATTAGAGCCCTCGCAGCGGGGCGAATGGGTGACGACTCGGCGGCATACTCGCAAAGCCAAAGCTAACGCTAAGGCTCGCCCACGGGAGCACCATTCCTCTCCGCTTCGCGTGTCCAACAGGTTTGCTCTCCTCAGTGAAGCACCCGCTGAGAAACCTGAAAGAGCTCTGGTTTTAGGAGACTCTATTCTGAGGCACGTGAAATTAGCTAGACCTTTAGGGGCACCAGCAGCACAGGTTATGTGTATACCGGGAGCCAGGGCGCCGGACATAGCAGGTCAGCTTAGATTCTTAGGAAAGCACAGGTTCTCTAAGATAGTTTTTCACACAGGAGCTAATGATATACGCCTTCGACAGTCAGAGGTTACGAAGAGTAATGTTATAGAGGTGTGTAAATTAGCGAAGGCAATGTCCGATGCTGTAGTATGCTCTGGCCCCATCCCAATGCGACGTGGCGATGTAGCCTACAGCAGGTTATGGTCGCTGAACTGCTGGATGTCCGAGTGGTGCTCCAAAAACAATGTGGGCTTCATTAATAATTGGAGCAATTTTGAGGGCAAGGCGGGACGGTGTCCATCCCACCCGGGAAGGTGCTGCTCTCATTTCTTGTAGTATAGGTCATAGTCTCAGAACAGCACTAGTTAACAAGTGACTGTCTAGAGCCAAGGCCAGGGAGCAGACAGACAGGCTAAACCGACCGTCTGCTAGCTGCACAGAGTCGTCACTCAGGATCCACCATATTGAGACTGTGTCTGTCCCCCGAGCAAAACCAAAATATAGGAATTATCAGAAAGTCTGTTTTAGTAACCTGATTAACATTAAATTAAATAGGACTGAACGCACAGCCAGCACCTCTGATCTAAAGATAGGATTGTTGAATATTAGATCTCTCACGCCAAAAGCACTTACTATAAACGAAATTATTACCGACCAGGAGTTTAATATAATGTGTTTGACAGAAACGTGGATTAAATCGAATGAATATGTAGCATTAAATGAGGCGAGTCCTTCTGGGTATAGTTACATACACCAACCCCGTCTAAATGGCAGAGGAGGTGGAGTAGCAGCTATATATAATAATAATAATCTAAACGTCACACAAAAGACTAAATACAAATGTAAAACATTTGAAGTTCTTTACACCAACATAAAATATTCAGTGTCCGAAAGCAGGTCAAGCCAGTTAATTCCTCTAATTATTATTTATAGACCCCCAGGGCCCTACTCTGATTTTCTGATAGAATTTGCAGATTTCATTACAAATTTATCTACTTCTTTAGATAAAGCATTAATTGTTGGTGACTTTAATATTCATTTTGATAATCAGGAAGACTCCTTAAGAGCAGCAGTTGTGTCCATACTAGATTCAGTTGGAATTAATCAGAATGTTATAGGACCCACTCATAGTGGTGGACACACTCTCGATTTGTTGTTAACATTTGGATTAAAAATAAAAAACGTAGTCATAATTCCACAGTCTGAAGCTATTTCAGACCATTATCTAATCTCGTTTAAAATTTGCCTAAGTCATTGCATTTCTACCTCACCACGTTACCGTGTTAAGCGTACTTTCACGTCAGCTACAGCAGCGCGTTTTATTAATAATCTTCCCGAAATTACGATATTAGATAGATCTCCGTCAGACCCCGCAGAGCTCGACTGGGCCACTGAACATCTAGAAACAACGTTACGTTACACTCTAGATGATGTAGCTCCCCTTAAGACCAAAATGATCAGGGAAAAAAAATTAGCACAGTGGTATACTGATCATACACGCACCTTAAAACAGACCACTCGAAAATTAGAACGTAAATGGCGTCAAACAAAATTAACAGTATTTCAAATAGCATGGAAGGAGAGCCTCCTAAATTATAGAAAATCTCTTAGTGCTGCTAGATCAGCATATTTCTCCACCCTCATAGAAAATAACAAGCATAATCCTAGATTTTTATTCAGCACGGTAGCAAAATTAACAGGGAATAAAAGCACTGCACTAACATGCACACCACCAATAGGTAGTGATGATTTCATGAACTTTTTTAATAATAAAATTGAAAACATCAGGCAAGAAATCCAGACGGTTAATATAAATTCAAATTATTTTACAAGTAACCCTGTAGACAGCAGTGTAATTATAATGGACAATCAACTACAAAGCTTCACTCCTATTCATGAGAATGACTTAATCTCATTAATTTCCTCATCAAAATCATCAACCTGCATTCTTGATCCCCTGCCCACTAGTT
This sequence comes from Silurus lanzhouensis, assembly GCA_039877035.1. NCBI lineage: Eukaryota > Metazoa > Chordata > Actinopteri > Siluriformes > Siluridae > Silurus > Silurus lanzhouensis. Next base: position 14,749 of record JBCEWE010001637.1, on the reverse strand, counting down.
TCTTTAAACAGATAACTCCAGAGGTAATCAAACCAGTTTTAAAAATAATTAACTCTTCCATTAGCACTGGTTATGTACCTAAATCCTTCAAACTGGCAGTTATCCACCCCCTTATTAAGAAACCTGACCTTGACCCATGTCAGTTGTCCAACTACAGACCGATATCAAATCTCCCCTTTATATCCAAAATTTTAGAAAAGGTTGTAGCACAGCAGTTATGCTCACACCTACTTATGAATAACATTTTTGAAATGTATCAGTCAGGATTTCGGCCTCATCATAGCACAGAGACGGCGCTAGTTAAGGTGGTAAATGACCTGTTATTGGCCTCCGATCAGGGTTTTGTCTCCTTACTTGTTTTGCTCGACCTTAGTGCAGCTTTTGACACCACTGATCACACTATACTGCTTGCTAGACTTGAGAACGTTGTAGGAATAAAGGGAACAGCTCTCTCTTGGCTTAGGTCTTATTTGACTGATCGTTATCAGTTTGTGGATGTAAATGGTGAGTTCTCCACACTCTATGAGGTAAAGTTTGGTGTTCCTCAAGGATCTGTCTTAGGCCCACTGCTTTTCTCCTTATATATGCTGCCTCTTGGTGAAATCATTCATAAACATGGGATTCGCTTCCATTGCTATGCTGATGACACACAGCTGTATATTTCAGCAAAGCCAGATGAGAGAGATCAGCTAAACAGTGTTGAGGAGTGTGTAAAGGACATTAGACAGTGGATGCTTAATAATTTTCTTCAGCTCAACTCAGATAAGACGGAAGTACTTTTACTAGGACCACATGCAGCTAGAAGCAAACTTTCTGATTACGTAGCATCTCTGGATGGTGTTTCTGTTTCAGCATGTACGGCTGTCAAAGACCTTGGTGTGATTATTGACCCGAGTCTTTCCTTTGAGTCTCACGTGAATAATATTACCAGGATCGCCTTCTTCCACCTTAGAAATATTGCTAAAATTAGAAATATGATGTCGTTACAGGATGCAGAAAAACTAGTTCATGCTTTTGTTACTTCTAGATTAGACTACTGTAACGCTTTACTGTCTGGGTGTGCGAGTAAGTGCATAAATAAGCTTCAGTTAGTCCAGAATGCAGCAGCAAGAGTCCTCACCAGATCTAGGAAATACGACCACATCACCCCTGTTTTAATCAGTCTACACTGGCTCCCAATCAAATCTCGCATTGATTATAAGATACTACTACTGACATATAAAGCACTTAACGGTCTCGCACCGCAGTATCTGAGTGAACTTTTGTACCAGTATGATCCTCCACGCCTACTTAGATCAAAAGGTGCTGGCTATCTTTTGGTTCCTCAAATAATGAAGACTACAGCAGGGGGCAGATCTTTCTCTTATAAAGCCCCACAGTTATGGAACAGCCTTCCAATCAGTGTTCGGGACTCAGACACAGTCTCAGTGTTCAAGTCGAGGCTGAAAACTTATTTATTTAGTCAAGTCTTTGATCAGTAGATTTTTCTTAGGTAAAGGTGCAGATCTGGAGGAAACATGGATATAGAGTGTTTGGTGAACTGGTATATTTGTATGCTGTCGTCCCCTCACATTCACACGTTCACTCGGGTTTGTTGACGGTGGTGTGGTGGGTCGTCTCTTATCCCAGAGATCCCTCATGTCTGTGTTACCTTCTGGTTCTCCCTTTTAGTTATGCTGCCATAGCGAGTCTTGCCGGAGTCCAAACTGCACAGTGACATCAACTTTCATACACCAATAGGGACACTTAATAATCCATATCCTTCCCTTCCTGTCACCCTCTCTCTCTCTCTCTCTGTTTCTCTCTCTCTCTCTCTCTCTCTCTCTCTCTCTCTCTCTCTCTCTCTCTCTCGGTCGAGTTAAACATGCTCCTGAGGCTCCAGTGACCACTGTTCCTGCCCCTCTCCCCTCCGCGGATCTTCACACTTCTGTGCAGCTTGGGACGGTCTCTCCTCAACACCTTGGGTGGTTCCATGTAATTCCGGAGTAGAACGGGTGCTTTGAGGACGGATTGGACTGTAGTTGGTGTCAGCGGTCTGCTGCACTGACTCGGGAGTGCAGTTTGCTTCTGATCATCATCACTGCACCCTGCAACTTTGTATATATGCTTCAAATGGACATTTGGTGCAACCCAGATGAGGATGGGTTCCCTCTTGAGCCTGGTTCCTCTCAAGGTTTCTTCCTTATGCCATCTCGGGGAGTTTTTCCTTGCCACAGTTGCTCATCAGGGACAAACATACTTACAAAGAACATATTTACATCTGATCACCACATTATCTGTGTAAAGCTGCTTTGAGACAATGTTCATTGTTAAAAGCGCTATACAAATAAAAATGAATTGAATTGAATTAATGGCTGGGTTGTTAAGGCATCTCATTATGGTGGAGGATATTATAACAGCAAAAAGAGAGACCAAATATTAATGTTTGCTAAGAGACTTTCAATAAGCAGGTGATGTGATGGGTCCCCATACTTTTAGCCAAATAGTTTATTAAATAATTTATGCTGGTTGGTGGAAAATCTTCTTCTTCTTCTTCTTTCGGCTTCTCCCATTAGGGTCCCCACAGCGGCTCATCCGTCTCCATTCCCCCTGTCCTCTACTTCTGCTTCTTTCAATCCAACTACCTGCATGTCTTCCCTCACCACATCCATAAACCTCCTCCTTGGCCTTCCTATTTTCCTCCTCCCTGGTGGCTCCATCCTCAGCAATCTCCTACCGATATACACCTTGTCCCTCCCTCTGCACATGTCCTATATGCAGATGGTGGAGAATCTGTTTGAGAAAATACACAGCATCATGACATGCTGTGTATTTTCTCAAACAGATCAGATCTGTTGGAGCATTTTCCTGTCAATCCTTGCAAAATGTAGCATTCAGCTTTGGACTGATAACAATAGATGGCACACCTGTTTCCTGTTTTCCTATTATACTAAAAGTCAGTATATAAAGTTGTCAGTTTGGAGAGTAGATCTGGATAAAGGTTAATGCTTATAGAGGTCTGTGGGAAGCAAATTGGGCAGCAAATTGTTACCTATAATCTCAATATAGTGTAAAATTTCAGATGGGGAAAAGCTAAAAGCAGGATAGTGGGATAATATTTCTGCTCCTGTCTTCTTGTTCCTAACCAAAGAGTAAGTAACATGCAAGAGATTGAAAGAAGTGTTAGTAATTGTGCCTTTATTAAAAGAATAAATAAATAAATTTACCTTTGTTCTGTTTTTACATCTCATTTGTTTAGCTTCTGCTTCTGCTGTCAAACTGCTGTGTAAGTTGTTTTCTGGATATGTTATCTAAAGACAAGTGGAAAACAACATGCCACATTAGAAATGATTTCTCTTAATTAGCCTTAATTAATTTTTCAGCAGTTAAGTACTTAAGAAAAAAGCAAAACAAAAGAGAATGAATCAGCTTGCATCTTTTTCTTATTTATTTTTATCCCATACTACCCTTTCACTTTTTATACGCGTAATTATATTGCTAGCAACTCTCTCCTTAGGAATTTGGATGAATAAGTTTTACCAAATTTTATATTCTTATTTTTTCTGAGTTTATTTCTGTCAATTGTATGTTCATGATCATTTTTATTATTTCCTCATTTATTTGAATTGGATTCTGTTTGCATGTCACCCCAACAGTATTGGATATAGTGTATTTCCAAATATTCTGACTGGTCTGAGTAGAGCATACCCTTTCTGAACCACCCAGGAAGAATAGAAATGAATTATGTTCTTAGATACTGTGCAGTTGATTTGTGTTTCTTCAGCCTCAAATGCTAAAACAAAAATAATTTTGATATGACATTCATCTCATCAGGCACGTCCTATGTATATGATAAGTCACAGTATGGGCTTATATATTGTTGTTGTTTTTCTGCTTTTCACTTTAACCTGTCTATATGGGTATGTATTTAGGAATACTGTTTAATCACAGAATTTTTAAAAATAGCAAGAGCTATTAATGTTTTTTTTTAACCTGCTTGGAGGTTTGAGACATTCATTGGAATGAAAATCTGCTTTTTTTATATAATTGTAGCTTCCCTGAATGTTTTTCTCTTGTGTGATTCATAAGCCTATATAAATATGAGATAATTATAAGCAGCTCGTCTCTAATAGCTAAATGTCAGATTTGTATTTTAAATGAATTTCCAAATTAATTTAAATACATTTATACATTGTAACTCTCCCTGTAAGAAGTTAATGAGAGATTAATTGTCCAGGTGTATATGCAACGTTGTAGCTATTTTGAAGGTGAACTATTACCATAATGAATCATTTACATATGGGTAAAAAGATTAATATTGATGCTTGTGTGGCCAGCAAGGGTCATAAAAAGATATAAGCAGCCCATCTTTAATAATACCTATTTAGATGAGATGAGATAAAATGAGATGAGATGAGATGAGATGAGACGAGTGAAGACGAGTTAAGACGAGTTAAGAAGAGTTGAGATGAGTTGAGATGAGATGAGATATACCTTTCTTCATCACACAGTAGGGGAATTTTTATGTTACAGCATATATATATATATATATATATATATATATATATATATATATATATATATATATATATATATATACAGTAAGGAAAATAAGTATTTGAACACCCTGCTATTTTTCAAGTTCTCCTATTAGAAATCATGGAGGGGTCTGAAATTGTCATCGTAGGTGCATGTCCACTGTGAGAGACATAATCTAAAAAAAAAATCCAGAAATCACAATATATGATTTTTAAACTATTTATTTGTATGATACAGCTGCAAATAAGTATTTGAACACCTGTCTATCAGCTAGAATTCTGACCCTCGAAGACCTGTTAGTCTACCTTTAAAATGTCCACCTCAAGTACATTTATTGTCATAAATTAGATGCACCTGTTTGAGGTCGTTAGCTGCATAAAGACACCTGTCCACCCCATACAATTAGTAAGAATCCAACTACTAACATGGCCAAAACCAAGGTGCTGTCCAAAGACACTAAAGACAAAATTGTACACCTCCACAAGGCTGGAAAGGGCTACGGGGAAATTGCCAAGCAGCTTGGTAAAAAAAGTCGACTGTTGGAGCAATCATTAGAAAATGGAAGAAGCTAAACATGACTGTCAATCGCCCTCGGACTCGGGCTCCATGCAAGATCTCACCTCGTGGGGTTTCAATGATCCTAAGGAAGGTGAGAAATCAGCCCAGAACTACACGGGAGAAGCTGGTCAATGACCTGAAAAGAGCTGGGACCACCGTTTCCAAGGTTACTGTTGGTAATACACTAAGACGTCATGGTTTGAAATCATGCATGGCACAGAAGGTTCCCCTGCTTAAACCAGCACATATCCAGGCACGTCTTAAGTTTGCCAATGACCATTTGGATGATCCAGAGGAGTCATGGGAGAAAGTCATGTGGTCAGATGAGACCAAAATAGAACTTTGGGTCATAAATCCACTAAATGTGTTTGGAGGAAGAAGAATGATGAGTACCATCCCAAGAACACCATCCCTACTGTTAAGCATAGGGTGGTAGCATCATGCTTTGGGGTGTTTTTTTTGCACATGGGACAGGGTGACTGCACTGTATTAAGGGGAGGATGACCGGGGCCAAGTATTGCGAGATTTTGGGGAACAACCTCCTTCCCTCAGTTAGAGCATTGAAGATGGGTCGAGGCTGGTCTTCCAACATGACAATGACCCGAAGCACACAGCCAGGATAACCAAGGAGTGGCTCTGTAAGAAGCATATCAAGGTTCTGGCATGGCCTAGCCAGTCTCCAGACCTAAACCCAATAGAGAATCTTTGGAGGGAGCTCAAACTCCGTGTTTCTCAGCGACAGGCCAGGAACCTGACTGATCTAGAGAAGATCTGTGTGGAGGAGTGGGCCAAAATCCCTCCTGCAGTGTGGGCAAACCTGGTGAAAAACTACAGGAAACGTTTGACCTCTGTAATTGCAAACAAAGGCTACTGTACCAAATATTAACATTGACTGTCTCAGGTGTTCAAATACTTATTTGCAGCTGTATCATACAAATAAATAATAAAAAAATCATACATTGTTATTTCTGGATTATTTTTTTAGATTATGTCTCTCACAGTGGACATGCACCTACGATGACAATTTCAGACCGCTCCATGATTTCTAAGTGGGAGAACTTGCAAAGTAGCAGGGTGTTCAAATACTTATTTTTCTCACTGTATATATATATATATATATATATATATATATATATATATATATATATATATAGTCATTTGAGACTGAGATTTGTTTGAGTACATTACACCATTCTGACATTGTGGAAATATGAATTCTTCTTATAACTTCCGAGTTCGTATAGTTTCCACTTAATGTTGAAGTAATGTGAGAGATATAGGTTGCGGGGTAATATTTCTTGCTTTGTTCGCTACACAAATCTTCTTCAGCCAACATCTCATAGACCTTCTGGCCCATGCCTGCTATGGGTCAGTGTGTAACCTTGGAGACTTGCTTCTATGCTTCCCCTTAATCCAGGAGCAGACCTGCATCAGTGGGGATTAGAGAATGATCGGCCTCCAACAGAGCCAAAGAACAACGAGGGACCAGTAACACCATAACCTCTGATCTGACACACACACAGTGTTGAGAGAGCAAGAGAGTGAGAAAGAGAAAGAGAAGAGAAAGAGAGTAAGGAAGTAAGTCTGTATGTGCGGTTTGCATTATACATTAAGTATCATTGCTTGATATACCATTATAAACATTATAATTTATAGTCAAAAGATATTAATTCTCTGTACTCAACTTTGTATGTATGGCTCTACAGTATAATATCATATAATGCTATATTCAGTATGCTGAGTGTTAAAAGAGGTTTAAGGATATTCAAAATGTTTATTCACTTTAATTAATTTATGCCATTATTATATTTCTCATGCGAGTAGAACAGTATATGTTTATTCCACTCTGTTAGGAAGCCCAGGCAAAAATAAGGTAATATAACAAGAAAAAATCATTAGTCCAGGTATCAACAAAATGAGTCATTGTGGAAGAATAATGCTTAACCTTGATTTGTTTTTTAAATGTCAGTACCACACCTATTAAAAAATATGGAAAAAAAAACTAATTTGTAACTAATCATGTAATATACAGACTGAAAAGATATGACTTAAAAAGGATCATTCATTCAACCATAGTAACTGCCTGGTCAGGCTAATGGTACTTTAAACTAGTGTGGTTATATTTAAAAAAAAATAGAGCCATCATAAATTTGTTTTAATATTTTGGGCAGGTACAAAAAAAAATAATAGCTGAGTAATGCAGGACTCAAAGCGACATAAGTAATCACCAATCACTGAACAGTACACCTCAACAATTATGGAACTGTAATGAATGGACATCCGATGCCACTCAGATAAGGATGAGTTTCTTCTTAAATCTGGTTCCTCTAAAGGTTCCTTCCTCAAACCAATTCAGGATCAATTTTTCTTGCCACAGTCACCACTATAACATTCATTAGGGATAAACTTTTACAATTTATAAGGAACAAAATTATAGGCACTAAACTTATACATTCTAACCTCTATATCTCTGTAAAGCTGTCCATTGTTAAACTTGCTATACAAATGAAATAAATTGAATTGAAATAAATGTCTTTATAATTATGAACTCAAGTGATGTAGATAAGGTTGAGAGATTGTCAGTCAGAATTTAAGCACCATGATGACAACTCTGACACTTGTATGTACAATTGTATACAAACTTGCATTAGTTTTTATTTATATTAATATAATTGATTTATATTTAAACATACAACTAAACATAGAAATAACACAAAACAATTTAAAATGGTTCTTTACAGTTAATATAAGGGACAGAAAATGACCAGAATATCACTTTCACCTGCTCGCTCATTTTAGAAGCCATTTTATGAAGAAATATAGAATTTTTGTAAATATTTAAATAGTCAAAAAAGTTTTAAAACAAAGATTTGTCTCAAAACAACTAAAGTAAACAGTTGTCTTCAAGGGTAAAATATTATGGCAACCCACATAGATTTTTAGTGCTCTATGTTACTTTTACCTCTATGTTTAGTATTACATGCTAAATATTTACTGTTATCCAATGTTAATTTAAATACACATAAATGATTAATTGTATATTTCATTTCTTTTTAAATTAATTCCAGTAAAAAAGGTCACAGTGTTTACCCCTTAATCTTTGTTAAAACAGTATTGCTACTACTGGTAATATTCTGTATGTGGTCTGTTCAATCAAATTTTACAAGTAATTACAAGTAATTTTTTTAATTTTAATTTTTTATGAAAAAAGAAATCATATTGTTTTTGTATTGCCACAAAATCAATAGTGAACTATGGGCTGTGTAATGAAGCCAGAAACCCATTCTCAAAGGCACGCTCAGAGAATTAATATCAGAGACAAGGCTCTGTGGTTTCTTCTACGAAAGATGTTAACAAGTCACCACTTTAGAGTAGAGGGCAGAAAGCAGGTCACATCTCTCAGGAACATTAGTCTTCTTCTGTTTGTTTATCATTTGTTTGTCAGCTCTTTTCTTTTTATCTAGCTGTGTGTTTTGCATGTAATTGCTCTCCCTTTGCAACAATTTGCTTACTTTATTATTGAACAAGACAGCCTTGGCCTAAAGGGCTTGGCTGAGATCTTGTACAAATTAAAGTGTGCTTAGTTGTATGATGTTGACATTTGATTGAACCGTAAAATGGCTGACTTAAATCAAATTTCACTCCCTCTGCGGGAATCAACCTTGAGATCATTTTCTGCAAATTAATGGTATTTTTTTTTCTTTTTTTGATACAGCTTTTCTCTCTATCATGATGGCCTAATAATAGCTCGTACATGTGTGCTGTCTTGAATGTGTATTCTGTGTATGAGTCACTGCTCCACTCAGGCTGGTAGCATTAGCCTGAGATAGGGACATCAAGTTAATTGCCTTGTATATTGCTAAGCAGTCAGCCATGTCAATTCTCATTGGCTGCATATAACATACAATCAAAGCAGCATCCCAGCCAGACGTAATACAGCACGCAATGCTAATAATGACTCATGCAATGTCCTGTCTGCATTCTGTTTGGTTTTATGTATCTCCATGCTTATTGTGGCATTTGGGGTGTGATTCATCAGTGTTTGTGGAAATATGCACATCAAATCAATACCTTTATATGAAACATTTACGTTAAAACATTTGGATACAGAGACAGCTGGTGTAAATAGGTAAGCATGGCTAAGCCCCTCTCTTTCAAATATAAAACGACATCAGTGTAAAGTTTCATTTTATTTATGTAATAATGTATACTTTTATAATATTAAATTTGGCTTCCTTTAATTATGTGTTTCTTACATCATTCTTACTATGCCATTAGCAAACCCTCAAGATATAATGCATGGCTCAAACCGAACAGTTAAATTGTTAAAATAATCACATTCAACACTGGAACAAAGCATCTCATTTTTGTCCGTCATTGAGTCTAGATCCATCTTATTGTTATACTAAGGATATAGATGGCCTGTGGAATCACATAGTCAAAATGTTTGCCTCTGATCTAGGTAGAACAGGACAGAGTATAGAATGAGGAATGATATCCATGGGAGCAGTTAGATGTGTTTAGTTTAATGGTTCTGGCAGAGGAGAGGAAAGCAAAAGGAAGTTGTCATCCATCATTGTTTCAGATGTACTCTTTCTGATGGCACTCAGACTCCATGATTGATTTGCAGAGAGAAGGGGAAAGAGTAGTGGGGGGAGAATGGACTGAGGAAGACAGATCACTTTTTTCCAACAGGTTAAGCGTAAGCCCCTGATGCGGGTGTCCTTGGTCAATTTAAATGTAAAAACTTTAGGCTACTGTGTGATGTGACTTTGTTGTTGAAAATGAAAAAAATTATATAAATCTTCATATTCATATATATATATATATATATATATATATATATATATATATATTATATATATATATATATATATATATATATATATATATATATATGTGTGTGTGTGTGTGTGTGTGTGTGTGTGTGTGTGTGTGTGTGTGTGTGTGTGTGTGTGTGTGTATGTGTGTGTGTATGTGTGTGAAGTTCCTTGGTAGCTAATTAAAAAAAATATTTAAACTATACAGGTAAGATTTTGTGGACACCTCACCATATTATTTATATGTGCTCTTAAACATTTGCTGTTATAATAACCTACACTCTTGGGAAAGGTTTTGTGTGGTTGTCAAGATTTGTGATCATTGTACCTCAAGGCATTAGTGAAGTCAGGAACTAAAGTAGGCCTGGGTGCAGAAGAGTTGAGGTTCGATCTCTATAGCAGACCACTCAATATGTTCCAGTCCAAACCATGTAAACTATGCTTTGAAATGGCTTTGTGCACGGAGACACTGCCACGTTGAAATAGGTTTGGGTCTCTTAGTTCAATTAAAGAGAAAATGTAACGTTACCGCACAAGAAGACAAATATTGTGCCTTCAAAATTGTGGCAACTATTGGGGAAAAATCTATATTTCGACTTTCAACAAGCCTGGCTTTTTGATAGCTAGCTGATATTGGGCTAATGATAGGCAGATAGCTCCTTATAATCAGACTCAAAGGCATGCAGAGACCCACTTAGAGCTTGTAAATTGACTTTAGAGGCCTGTATAAGTAACATGTTGTCAGATCTTACTCTTCAATGGTTCTTGTTTATTGCATAACTAGCATTAGAAGGCCAACTCATAAAAATACAGTTGGATCAAAATTGGTCATTCACAAACACAGTGCTCGAGGATTTATTAATCACAAGTCAGCAAAGCTAACCAGCAAATATTAGGACAAGCTTTATTAATGGAAAGATGTTGCTTATTTGTCTCTTACTAAGTAACTGTAACAGTCACATTGTACTGCCATATTAAACACTAAATCAGTACAGTTTTTTGTCTATACTATATAAACTTCCTATTTAGTGCATAGAACACAATCTAAGACACAACGCTGCATTCTTTATTGAATATATATTGCTTTCCTCTTGAAACTATTAGCTTCATTTCAGTTTAACTCACAATAATGTTTTTGCAGTTGTTTCTATTAAACATAATACAATTTTAAAAATTCTTCGAAGGAGTTGAGTTAAAGAGTTAGGTTCAATGATGTGACATTTATTATTTTATCAGTTGTGTTCAGTGTGTTTTGTGCTGGTTACTTCATTGTTGTATGTTTCTAATTGTATTTTTTTAAACTAAAGCATTTGTCTGCGTCTAAGTCTTTCCTTCAGGGTAAACATGCAACCAAGTTAATTTGTCAATTAACAAGAGCTAGATATTCAAAAAAGATTGGAGAGTCTTGACAATCGATGTCTAATTAGCTGGGGCCTTTTAGCAAATGTGTATGGGGGTTGGGTGTAAGGCTGTGCCTCTGGTGGAATCTTCTTCAGCAGATGTTATGGATGTTGTGCTCTTCCAGCAGACCTGGCTTGGAGGAGCCATTAATCCAATGCAAATGCCAGATTCTAGATAGTCTCAGCCTCGGATGCTCCGCCCATGGATAAGAAACACATGATCACTTTTTACCCTTTTTTTGGTCACAACCAGATATTATTCAGAATATTTAACCTTCAGGCAATCTCAGTGATTTACTGCACTTTTGTGTGATGAATAACCTTATGTTTCATGACAGGCGATGGGAAAATGTCTGTGATTGGTCATATGCAATGTCAGTCAAATATCCTCTTTTTGTAAAATAGGTAAACTGAAGAAACATACCATATACTCTTCCAAATGCTAGAGATCTGATTTGCCTCACTAGATTGTAGCTGGTATCTGAGAGAGTGCATGCTGAAAGCACCCATTCTCAGTTAAACTATCATTCATGTCCTGTTATCAATGTGTTTTATTTTTTCTTTTACATCTTTCGTAGAATGTGTGCTAGACTTTGTTGAGATTGGTACATTTTATTAAATGATGTTTACGGCTGATATTGGGGTTTTTGGGGTTTTTTACATGTAAAGTAAGTAAAAATGTTTTACCTAAAACTGAAGATTTCTCAGTACTTCTTGGAAAAGGGGTGTAGGTGTGATGGAGAACCTTGAATATGATGTGGTACCTGGTAACAGTTAGAACGTGCGGAATGCAGAATTAAAATTAACTTCCAGTTAAATACAGTATAAGTGTGCATTGTCATTTTACTGTTATTTATTTAGTAAGATTAAAAATGACAATGCACATTTATACTGCATTTGACTGGAAGTTAATGTTAATTCCGCATTAGATCAGCAGCATGCCTTAGATGTAATTAAAGATGCTGGAAGTATATGCTTTAAATAATAAATTTCCAATATTTTCCCTCATTAAATCTCTAACACTGACTATACAGATTGGAGGAGTGAAACCTCACTTACATTTAGCTGACTAGCTTTTTGAAGGATGTTTCCATGTTTATACATGTGCTGAGTTCTTAGCACTTCTGTATACATTTAGAACATGCTCCCAATATCTGCATTGCAAAGAAAACTATGTTTATTGGATGGAAGAATCTGCTTATTGAATCACTATAGCAGTTACATGTTTGATAGTCAAAAGTGCCAGATTTCTCACAAAACTAAAAGATGTTAGCATGTTTATGTTTGTTTCCATTATGTGATAGGAGAGAGCTAGCAACTGGGTGTGAACTTTTACTGAATATAATTGAAGAAACAAAAAGTTTTTTTTTTTTTGTTAGGTTTTTTCTGGGGTTTTTTGGTTGTTGACAACACATTGAACATTATTCTACTTGGTAGAGGATCTTTAATGGTGAGATATTACATATTTGAAATCAAATTATTGTGGCATTGTATATTTACATACATATACAGATACTGGATATATGAGAGGTTTTACTGTTGTACAACTTCAGGACATTGATACTGGTTAATTTTTGTATAAAATACATGTTTGTCCACTGTTTGGCAATATCTCAGTGTCATTGGCAATCTCCGTAGTCGTCTGAAGTATTCAGAGTGGCCGTCCCATTTATGTGGGAATGACATTGGCAGAGAAAGAGGGGGAGAGACAGTGTGTGGTTCTCTCTCTCTCTCTCTCTCTCTCTCTCTCTCTCTCTCTCTCTCTCTCTCTCTCTCTTTTGCTGCCATAGGCACCCAGACAGCTCTTGCGTTCTGGAATGCTAATTCTTTTGTTTCAGCTTCTGTTTTTTTTATTCCTGTCTGGGAAGTTGAGGCCATCACAGGACATGTTAAAGGCATAGACAGGGTGGTCATGGTGGACACAGCCCTGCCACATCTCTCCAGCCTCACTTGTTGGTGTGTTTGTGTGTGAGTATATTTGTGTGTAACACCCCCACCCCAAACACACACACACACACACACACCACACACACACACACACACACACACACACACATCCTATTCCTCCCCCAGCCCTATATTACTCGCTCCTTTCTCCTCTATCCTCATAGATGACATCATACATGTTTGTGAGTCAGTAACCATGGTGACAGTCATGTCGTTTGGGGCAGGTCAGTAGGGGAAGACACAGGTGACCTTTTTGACCTATGCTGTCTGTGTCACTGGTTGTCACCTCTGACCTCTGTGCTCTCCTCTCTCCTCAGAGGTAGCAACAGGACAAAACAGGTTCATAATACACATAAACGTTTATAGTTATCTGATATAACAGTTCCATCATGCATTTTCTTTATAGATCTTAATTCCTGAAATTATTTTTATTTTTAACTCCTACTTATTTTTAGTGACATAGAATCAAATAGAACGGTGTGATGGGTTTCTGTAGAAGGGCTTCTTGTGCTTTGGTTTAGTTCTGTGAACATGCGAATGTGGAGAGAAATGGTTGCAGAGGCCTGAAGTGTGATCTATTTAGATAGCACCGAGTCTCTCTCTCTCTCGCTCTCTCGCTCTCTCTCTCGCTCTCTCGCTCTCTCTCTCTCTCTCTCTCTCTCTCTCTCTCTCTCTCTCTCTCTCTCTCTCTCTCTCTGTCTGTCTCTCTTCCCTGATAAGCGTGAGTGACAGAAAGTAAATATTTGACAATAACAGTGGCTTTGGCAAAACACTCCCTTTCTATTACTGTGTTTAGATAAACCCTGATTTTCATGTTTAAATTATAATGTTGTTTTATTGTTTTTTTATTGTATCTTCTTATACATGAGGACACGTTATTTACACTATGGCAATGATGTGTGTTTTGTCATGGACAAGTTTTTTTCTCAGAAAATTATTACATTTCATTCCTGCAGCCCATTCAGTCTCAGACATTTTATGTAGTCGTTTTATGAACTTTTAATTATTTTAGTTGCCTTTAAGATTGCAATTTCACAGGATTTTTTATAGTTATTCCAGTCTTGTTTACTGTATCTCTCATATTCTGGGCCCGTGGCTCCCATGTCCCATCCCTTTCTTATCTGTTTTCTTTCCCCCTGTTTTCCTTCCACCCCACTCCTCTCTCTTCCTCCTTCACCTCTCTCTCTTCCATTCTGTCTCATTCATTCTCCGCTCCTCCTGTCCCCTGTGGCACACTGTGTCATGTCCCTAATTATTTATAATTAGTGCTCTTTGTCAGAATGCAGGGAATGTTAAAGTACATGCTGCTTCTGCCTGAGTACAAATGACCCAGTCCTCTCTCTCTCTCTCTCTCTTTCTCCCCCCCTCTGTATATCTCCTTTTTGCACCTCAAACGCAGCACACTTAAGTTCCTTTCACCACTTTTATCTCTTCCTAATCTTACCCTGACCTCAGCCTTTCTTTTCTCTTTCTTCTCTTTCCTCTCATTCATTATTTACATTTTTT
>JBCEWE010001684.1:0-25586 GCA_039877035.1 Silurus lanzhouensis | reverse complement strand
TTGTGCCTCTTGAGTCTGTCAACAGCAGGCTGTAGATGGCGCTGTAGTGATCGTATGCGTCCGTGTGCAATGACTAAATGATTGGGGTTTGGAGAGAGACGTAAATGTGTTACATTACGATTTCAATTTCATTTAACTTTAAATATAAGTTAATGTTGATGGATAATAAAGTTAATAACTTAATAAAGAAATTCCAGAACCGGCTGCATAAAAACTAGAACCCGTGTGTGTACCTGTAAAGTGCGCTCTCGGTCCAGTCCCATGTCAGACATGGCCATGAGGACCTGCTCGTTAATCAGCTCAGTCTCCCTTTCAGTCTTCACCTGCTCACACTCGGCTATCAACTTACACACACACACACACACACACACACACACACACACACACACACACACACACACACACACACACACACACACACACACCACACAGAATTTCACATATACAAACATACAAACACTATCTGCACAAAAGTATTGGGACACCAGACTCTTGCAGCCATGTGGTCCTTCCACAAACAGTAACCTAAAATAAGCTGGTATTGTACAGGACGTCTCTGGATGCAGTACATTTTCCCGTTGAGGAGACGTAGGACACCCAAACTTGTTCCAGCATAAGGATCTTCTTTACATTGGTTGGATTTAAAGATCCTCTGCTACAGAGATCCAAAACACTATTCACCAACTTCAAAACCTGATCTTACTAACACCCCTAATGGTTAAATCTCCACAAGCATACTCTGAAATCTAGTGGAACATCTCCATGAAAGATGGAATGAGATGTTCAAAAAGAACAATCTTTGTGCTCAGGTGTCCACAAACTTTTGGCCTTATATTGTGTGTAGAATTTGAACTTTAGTTCATTACTTGTGTCCCTTAATGCAAAGATTCTCTGTGCAAGATGTCAAATTGTCTTTTAAACCTAGTGTGTGTGTGTGTGTGTGTCTCACCCTGTCAAAATCAGGATCTGGGTCTCCCTGTCTCATCCACTTGTTCTTGCAGATCTGCTCCATGGTGAGTCTGCGGCTCGGCTCCAATACTAACATATGCCTTATTAGATACTCGCAGTCTGGATCACACACACACACACACACACACACACACACACACACACACACACACACACACACACACACACACACACACACACACACACACACACACACACTTTCAGAGGAAATAGTAGAACTAAGGCCATGTCCACACAAGTAAGTTTTGTTTTGAAAGATCTTTCCATCGCCGTTCTCAGTCAAGGAAAACAGAGCTTTTTGAAAACAATCTCTGACGTGGATAAATTTGTAAAACCTGTTTTCAGTGTGGACTGTGGAAAACTAGCCATATGGTTGCACAAGTCAGTGCACTCTTAGACCTGATAAAGGAGGAGGTTTTGGCGTTAGGAAGTGCAACATGCAGGTCCTAGGAGGAGAAGGAGAGGAGGAGAAGGAGAGGATTGGCCAGGCAGTGGACCGAGCTGGGAAGGATGTGCTGCGAAGATAGAGCAGTAAAGGATGGAGATGTCACACCATGAAGTTATGGGGAAAGAGTAGTGGAAGCCAGGCTGAGAGAAGAGGTGACCTTCTGTGAGCAGCAGTATGGTTTCATGACGAAGAAGAGCACCACAGACGTCTTATTTGCTTGAGAATGTTGATGAAGAAGTATAGAGAAGGTCAGAAGAAGTTGCAAAAGTGAGTGAGTGAGAGTGTGTTGGAGAGTGAAGAAAGAGTGCAGGCAGGGTGGAGTGGGTGGAGAAGAGTGATAGCAGGAGTGATTTGTGATAGAAGAGTATCTGTGAGAGTGAAAGGGAAGTTAATAGGACTGTGGTGAGACCTGAGATGTTGTATGGATTAGAGACAGTGGCATTGAGTAGAAGACAGGAGGTGGAGCTGGAGGTAGCAGAGCTGAAGATGTTGAGATGTTCGTTGGGAGTGACGACGATGGACAGGATTAGAAATGAGTTTATTAGAGGACAGCGCATGTAGGACGTTTTGGAGACAAGTGAGGGAGGTGAGATTGAGATGGTTTGGACATGTGATGAGGAAGATTAAACGTTGTGTGACTGGGCAGAGGAGGGACGTGAGCGTTTACAAACATTTCAGCGTGGATGAGCAACTTTTGAGAAACGTTTGAAAACGGAAGTGTGGACGCAAATCATTTCAAGACGAAGATGCTCTTTTCAAATTTGACAAACATCTGAGGTAAAAATCGATTCCCCTGATGAATTTTTATTGTTAGTTTGTGTTTAAATCACTTAATGGCCAAGTTTTAACTCAATAACGTGTACATTAATACTGAAGAAGTGAACATTCCTGAGAGTTTTGTATCATTTTCCTGTCACTCTACCGTTATGTTGTGTTTAGCTCCATGCTAGCTGGCTAAAAGTGACAAATATCTGAGGTAAAGTCTCCGTATGACAGAAATGACCATTTTAAAACAGCTAGCATGAAGCCGATGTGCTTCAGGACAATGTAAAGGTAGCATGACCTCGGAAATGAAATTAAACTGCCTAGACCTTGAGGAGACGTTTATACAGGGAGCGTAAAGGCATGAAACGTTCTCCTCAGACGTGTTGGTCGTTTGCTAAGAAGGTAAAAGGATCATGTGTACCTGTGGACATGAAGAACGGGATACGGAACTTGCCGCTGAGAACACGGGCTCGCAGGTTCTGCAGGGTGCTGCCATCGAACGGGAGAGCACCACACACAAGTACGTACAGCACCACACCCAGGCTCTGCACACACACACACACACACACACACGGGTCAGTTAGGTGACCAAGCAAAATACTGGAAACTGTCTGCATGGTGTGCATGTGTGTGTGTGTGTGTGTGTGTGTGTGTGTGTGTGCGCGTGTGTGTGTGTGTGTGCGTGTGTGTGTGTGTGTGCATGTGTGTGTGTGTGTGTGCATGTGTGTGTGTGTGTGTGTGTGTATGTGTGTGTGTGCATGTGTGTGTGTGTGTGCGCATGTGTGTGTTACCCAGATATCCACTTTGGGACCGTCATATTCTTTGCCCTCAAACAGCTCTGGAGCTGCATATGGTGGACTTCCACACCAGGTCTTCAACAACTGTCCCCGAGAGAACAGATTACTGAAGCCAAAGTCTATGGAGAGAGAGAAAGATAGAAAGTTGTGTATTTAATACTTCTCATTCATCTTAAGGGCCATCATTATCTTCCTCTCTTTTCCAACCCCCCCCCCCCCCCCCTCCACCCCATGTTCTGCACTTGAATGTAATCTGTACTTTCCACGCCATCCCCATGTCATCAACCCCCCCCCCATCTACAGCATTTAGTAGACGCCCTTGTCCAGAGCGATGTACAAAAGTGCTTCGAGTATCTACTCCTCGTGTCCCTCTGACCTGCGATTTTGATGTTGAGGTTGTGATCCAGCAGCAGGTTTTCAGCCTTCAGGTCTCTGTGGACGATGTTTCTGCAGTGACAGAAGTGGACGGCCGCCACGATCTGTTTAAACTTTCGCCGTGCGTCTTTTTCTGCCATGCGCCCGTGAGCCACCAGGTGATCTAATCACACACACACACACACACACACACACACACACACACACACACACACACACACACACACACACCCACCTTTAATGCCACGGAGCTCATGCAGACTGGCGTTTTCATCCACGGACCTCTGGTCGGTCCCAAAACCACTTCAGTACCGTACGAAACATACGAGTGGTATCAAAAAGTTTCAAGTCTAGTTTTGGTAGCACGAGGCTGCACAGTCACAGGGAGCACCGATCTTCATAAGTCAGTGCACCAAACGACATGGTCATGTGTACTTCGAGAGCTGTGCAACTGGTCACGTGCGTTACCACGTCTGCTGTTCTGAGCACGTGCGCACCCTGTCACCGAGCTCCTCATACGCTAAGAGCTAAGAGTTTCTCGCCGGAAATGACGTGATCTTGATTCCGCCCCCGGATTCGGCTCCTGCGGACTTCACCCTCTTCCCGGAGATGAAGCTCAAAGCTCGCTGTTTTTACACCGTTGTGGAGATCCGCTTTGAAAAGACGACTTCCAGGACACGTTCCAGAAGTGGCACGCAGGGGGCGCTGTTTCACTGTGCAAGGGGACTATTTTGAAGGTGAAAGTGTGTGAACGTAGATAAATACAGTACTTTTTCTCGAAACTTTTTGATCCCACCTCGTACAAGCAGGAGGTGCACGATCTACACGTTCTGTCTGAAACTGGAACACTCACCGAATATCTCTCCACCACTGGCGTACTCTGTTACTAAATAAATCATCCTCTCGGTCTCCATTACCTGGATTGGAGAAGCACAAAACACACGCGAGTTTCATCTCGTTCACACTGGATTTGTATGTATTTTCTATGCATTTTGTTTTTCCCATAAATCTATGAGATACAGCTGGAAAATGACTGACAGCTGTGATGAACCAGTGGCACACAAGAGATTAGAAAAAAGGAGGCGGGACCTGGTAGAGGCGAATGATGTGCGGGTGTCGCAGCATCTTCATGATCTGCACCTCCCTGAAGATCTTCTTCAGGTTGTCGTCATCCAGCTGCGTCTTGTCCACGATTTTAATCGCCACCTGAGGCAGAGCGAAAGAACGAGAGATAAGATTACACTGATGTTCAACTTCTCTTAGAAACAAAATCAAGAAATCTAAAAAAAAAAAAAACAAAAAAAAAAATCTAAACAATTCCTGACGCGGGGAATCTGGAGGATCAGCAGACTTGCCACCGCCTGCAAGCAGCTCCTGACTTGTCAACACTGCTGACACCAAGATTTTTGGTTCTGAATTCCAGGACGGAACATCACGCTAAGAACGTTCCTCAGCGACCACGAGTACCACCAGTGTTTATTATTAGCACGCGCCAGCATCCCCGCGTGTTCTCACGCGCCCACCGGAGGAACTGATATCATCACGTAGCTTCTGGGACCAACATCTGGACACAAACATACCAGTATGGCACACGGTACAGATGGAATGTATGATAGGTGTGTGAGGTGTGTGTGTGTGTGTGTGATTGAGTAAAAGAAACCAAAAGAATGTCAGATTCCAGGAATCGGAAGCGGTAAGATCTAAGGCGCGACGCAGTTTTCCGCAATTTTCCCGTTTCCGATGTTAAACTATCGGTCACGCCAAAGCGTCGTCATGGAAACTGTGCAAGGAAAATAAGATTTGTTTGAAAGGAATGTGCTGAGAGATCATACAGAGATTATGGGATATAAATATCCACACCGGATCACCGAGTACGTTTGATTATTTTGTGCTTAAATCCGTAATTTAATCCTGATTCAGCAAGATTGTAAAATAGTTGAACGACATTTATTTTATGAGGCCGTGTGCAGCACAATTTTCTGTTTCCTTAAATTCTATTTCTCGTCCGTGATTTGTGAGTGAACCCATACAAATTGACAATCTCAAGCCAAAAGTATTGGGACACCCAGTTTTCGGTTAAGACGAAAGGTGGATACGGTGAAGTGGGACGTCACATGAACAAAACCAGTGGAAACCGCCACTTTAATCCATCAAAGAATTCCAATCACATCACTGCCAACTAGAAACATGATCCCAGAACTTTCTGGTTGGTACCTAGGGTACCTTCATAGAACAAAAGTGCCCCATTAATCACTGAATGCAGTTATTATTATTATTATTAGTGGCAACGCCGCAGAGCTTTTATAAGATCACACAGATGCAGCACACACAGGCTAGTACCATCTGGACATGCTAGCAGTCGTACACCCCTGATGGTGCACGTGGGCGACACACACACACACACACACACACACACACACACGCACACACACACACGCACACACACACACGCACACACACACAGGGCTTTCCCCAGGACTGTCATCGATGTTCTTGTCTGTGCTGTACAATTTGGCGTGTGGATCTAGATAATGTGCGATAACAGACTGGTCGAATAAACGAGTGTGTGTACGTGTGTGTGTGTGTTCCATATTCAATGGAACAGCGTGTCTGATGACGTCTTGTCAGAATGTTCAGAAGAACAGCAGCCGATGGAAATGCATGATGAGCGAGAGTAGGGGGGCGAGGACTTAGTAATTAGTAGTGTATCCATGACTCACTCACACACACACACTCACACACACACACTCACAGCGTCCAGGATGCTTAAGGGGGGAAAAAGTGCAACATTATGCAACAATTGATCCCATCAAATCACACACCCCTAACAGAGCACACACTGTGCCTCTCAGCCTGTACGTGTGTGTGTGTGTGTGTGTGTGTGGAGTCCGTGATGACATACCCAGTTTCCAGTGTGTTATTCACACGTGTGAAAAGTCCGAGTTGCGAGTGCAGACCCGCTGACAGGTGAGGAAAAGAAACCGATGCGAACGCTGTAACAGGTGATACTTTGTGCCCGCGCGCGCGTGCGTGCGTTGTACCCTGTTAATCCCATGTTTCCAATAAGCAGTTTTCCATTTATCAGGTTCAGTTTTCTAAGAACACACTGCTGCCAGACAGTCAAATTCAGAAGTATTGGCACCCTGTGCTTAAAGGGGAAACGGGCCGTCACAAAAAAACGTCCAGGGGTGCCAATATTTCTGACACAAACGATACACATCATCAGATTGATTCAATCCCCTCAGTGTGCGGTGCTTCCCCTCAAACACAACACGTGGTAGAACTTCTAAATAATTTTTTCATTGCTCTGGAAATCAAACATGGCCGATCGTGTGGGAAAAGTTTGAAGCAGCACATTTGGCTGTGAAAAGAAAGTGTCCCAATACTTTTGGCCATGTTCAAATATATAAATAATGATTTGATCTCCTGCTGATTTTGAGCAGATTATAATATAAATATATATGTGTGTGTGTGTGTTTAAAACTGAAATGCAAAGTAACAGATGTGGAAAATGAAACGCGTCTGAACACGGCCCGTGGTCTTCATGACCTTTACGGATCGTCACAGAGTCCGGCGCACGGATAAAAAGGAACCGTGAGTGGATTTGGGGAGATTAGACGTCTGACCGAGCGCATGACGTCTGCGTCTGCTCCCGCGGGGAACCAGACCGGGCCGTGCGGGCGTGACGGAAAACCGCGCGCTGTTACGCAAACGTGTTACTGAAGGTGTTATTAGCGAGGACTTTGGAAGTAATGAGTGTTTAAGAGTCTGGTGTTAGAGAAGCATGTAACGTGTGCGTGCGTGCATGCGTGCGTGCGCACGTGTAAAATGTTGAAAGGAAACCCCCCCCAGCAAGGATTTTTTTTGTGCCATCGGTTTCCGCAATGCTCGAGCGGAAATCCCAGGAATCTGTTCAGATGCAGCAAAGCTCCGTGTGTGTGTGTGTGTGTGTGTGTGTGTGTGTGTGTGTGTGTGGGAGACGCTCTGTTACGCAACCTAAAGAATACAGAACGCACATTATAGGTGAAAGTGAATGAACTCGGTGCTCCGGAGCTGAAGCCCTGCGGCGCTGCAGTATCGTCTGCACACAGCCTGAGCCTCGTCTTTAAACGCTAATAAAGCGCACACACACACCACACACACACACACACACACACACACACACACACACACACACACACACACACACACACACACACAAACGGGACACGTGGTATCGCTCGTTCACGTCGACGGCTTTGCGACTGGCACTCGAATTACACGTGAAAACGTGTCCGAGAACATGAAGAGAAACTGTAGTGTTTGTGTGTCTGAACGTAGCTCACTTCAGCGAGCACAGAGAAACGACAAGATCGTGTTTTTATACACACACGCGCTGGTCAGACGTCTTTACGCTCGCGCTGGAGTCAAACAGAGGAGACCATTCTCTTACGACGGTCCTACGACGACTAATCGCTTCTGACTTTTTACACGTGACGTTCAGGAAGCCTGACGTGTAAAGACAGAGTACGATCACACGTTTTATATCTCAGCATGTCGCATTATTGATTTGCTGAGACCGAACGAAGAGCAGAACCTGGGCGAGACCGAACGAAGAGCAGAACCTGGGCGAGACCGAACGAAGAGCAGAACCTGGGCGAGACCGAACGAAGAGCAGAACCTGGGTGAGACCGAACGAAGAGCAGAACCTGGGCGAGAAAGAACGAAGAGCAGAACCTGGGCGAGACCGAACGAAGAGCAGAACCTGGGCGAGAAAGAACGAAGAGCAGAACCTGGGTGAGACCGAACGAAGAGCAGAACCTGGGTGAGACTGAACGAAGAGCAGAACCTGGGCGAAAAAGAGCGAAGAGCAGAACCTGGGTGAGACCGAACGAAGAGCAGAACCTGGGTGAGACCGAACGAAGAGCAGAACCTGGGCGAGACCGAACGAAGAGCAGAACCTGGGCGAGAAAGAACGAAGAGCAGAACCTGGGCGAGAAAGAACGAAGAACAGAACCTGGGCGAGACCGAACGAAGAGCAGAACCTGGACAATAGCATGTGAAGTAAAACTGATGATGTAAGCATAATAATCAACAGTATATTCACTTTAATTTCCTCTCAGAGACTCGTTTGTAAGATAAAAACCAAAGAGCTGAAATTTATCTCAATGTCCAACAACGACACAGTAAAATAAAACGCACCCCCAGGAGACACAGTTCCAGGTGAATCAGGTCAAGCGTTCCTTTTCCAGACACTCAGTCATTATGACCATTGGTGTGGATCTCAGTAATCTACTGTAGCTTCTATTTTCGTTACGGTAAACAAAGCAATTGGACCCGAACAAGCTGAAATCCAACACCGTTTTGTCTCGGACACGGAGAACGTTCTCACACTTGAGTTGGAGTTTGTATGGAGATTTCGATATTCGCGTTGCAGAGAAAAGGTTCAGTTGAGATGTAAAGAAAAATTCAAGGTGATCAGTTGATCAAAAGAGAAGATGAAATAAAATATTATAGTTTCAAACCATCAGCCGGATGAGCAGAACCTGATTGAGACCAAACAATAACCAGTCAGTTCCAACCGATCAGAAGAACCCAGCTGTTCCTAAACACAATGGGCACAAGTTCCAAATGAAGAGCAGAACATGACTGTTCCAAATGAAGAGCAGAACCAGCCAGTTCCGAAATAATGAGAAGAATCCGGAAGTTCCAAAGAATCAGCAGGACATGACGGTTCCAACCGATGAGCAGAACCTGACACTTCCAAACAAAAGAGCTGAAACCAATGGAGAACAAACAAAGAGAAGAACCAAACTAATCCAGATGTTAAGCAGAACCTGACGGTGTCACACCACAGACTATAGAACTGGTCAGAGGAGGCACTGGAGATGATGGTTTAGATGTTATGGAATCATCCCCTGAACTGCACAGGGTTGAGGTGGAGTCGTCCCCAACCCAGAGCAGCTCCAGTTTGGATGGGACGAGACGTTGATGAGAAAACCGAGTTGCACGAATCAGCTGTTTTCACACCGTCAGGTGATTCCCTCGAATCCACTGATCTCTCTGGAGCACTGAGCGTGCCAGCTGCAGGTCTGCCCACCAGAACACCCACTCCAGACAAAAAAACGTACACGCAGTAAGAAAAAGAGAGAGAGAGAGAGAGAGAGAGAGAGAGAGAGAGAGAGAGAGAGACACACACAAAAAGAAAGAGCGACAGAGAGACACAGAGAGAGAGAGAGAGAGAGAGACTCAAAAAGAGAGAGCGACAGAGAGACACAAAGAGAGACACAGAGAGAGAGAGAGAGAGAGAGAGAGACACACAGAGAGAGAGAGAGAAAAAGTGAGAGCGACAGAGAGACACAGAGAGAGACAGACAAAAAGAGAGAGCGACAGAGAGACACAGAGAGAGAGAGAGAGAGAGAGACAGACAGAACGAGAGAGATAGAGAGACAAAAAGAGAGAGCGACAGAGAGACACAGACAGACAGACAGAGAGACACAGAGACAGAGAGAGAGAGAGAGAGAGAGAGAGAGAGAGAGAGAGAGAGAGAGAGAGAGAGAGAGAGAAGATACGCAATGACACAAGGAGGTACAGGATCACAATCTCATGATAAAATGCGTTTGGTGCATTTTTCACAGGACACAAGTAACCTAACATTATCAAACAAACACACACACACACACACACACACACACAGGGCCATCATCATCATCATCACTACTCATAACTCTTACATGAATCTACATTCTTATATTCTATAATATATAAAGATCTCAAAGCCCGTGTATGACTCATTACAGACCCGAACATCCTGAAAACCTCCACAAATTCTCACAAATGTTGTTATTTTACACATAATTCAGCTCTAAACTTCATCATTCAACAACTCCGGCTAGTCAACTTCACTTCATCACACTGAGGAGAAGCGCCGGGTTTGTGTCTCTCTACTGTTTATTCCTTCATATTGTTGTAAGTATAATATAATAAAACCCTCACACGGAGTTCGTGTGGAGATTTACACACATTTCGGTGGTATTAGTGCCGCTGACACGCTCGCCTCAGTACCGTTACTTTCTCCAGGCTAAGCGCTAGCGCTTTCTCCGGGGCGACCTAAAAACCGAGCTTCATACCCGGAATACTGTTCCATAAACCCGTGTGAAATATAAATAGATGAATCAAATCCCCCAGTGAATTCACAGCTAAAGCCCGGGCGAGGTGACAGACTGAGGGGAGGGAGAAAAGGGGCTCGGAGCGCGCTAGCTGCGTTTAGCTTAGCACAGAAAAGGAGCTACACAACAACACTGGCCCCGCAGGCCCATTGGCTGAATCCCAAACCGCTCCTTATTGGACATCAAGCGCACTACGTAGCGCGCAGTAAGGCGCACCGGGTGAACCCTGTGTAGGGCGCCTATGTAGAGGGATTCGCCTGCGTTTGGGACGCGGAGATTAATCTCAGCCTCAGCGCTGATCTTCTTTTTTTTTAAATTTTCTTCGGGGTTTTTTTTGTTACAGCGGAGAAAGAGAAAGGTGACAGCCAGGGAAGGTGGACGGTGAGGCTTCCGGTAGGAGCCTGGGCCTCACCTTGGCTTTGGTGATGACGTGCGTGGCGAGTTTCACGACGGCGAAATTGCCCTTGCCGATGGTCCGTTCCAGCTCGTAGTAGCCCACTCGAGCTGGGGGCGGCCTGCCGACCGCGGGGTGCCCGGGGCCCGACATACACGACGCGCTCTGTCCTACTCGGCCCTGGTGCTCGATGGCGGAGCTCGGCGGTGCTCTGTTCGCCGGGCACATGGACGCGGCGTTGCGGGCAGAGTGCGAAATCGCGGCCGCGGCGGACGCACCAACAGCAGCTCCGCTTGGCACGGCCGCCATCTTCTCTCTCTCGCGCTCGCGCTCTCGCGCTCTCTCTGCGGGGAAAAAGCTACTGAGCGGCGTTGCGGCGGCGCGCGACACCAGGACACGCCCCCGCCGTGCGTCACTCGGCTCAGTCTCCCCGCCCTCTCCGTGCGTCACACCGCACGCCCCGCCTCTCCTCTTCCCCACAAGCACCCGCGCGTGAACATGTCGTTATAACAACCGTTCGCGTAAACGATGACTTCATCGCCATCGGCTCCGCCCATCCCCACCACCCCTCCTCCTCCTCCTCCTCCTCCTCCTCCTCTTCCCGCGCGCGCTCATGGGATTCCGGTCGCTATAACGACCGAAGCGATACCTCGCGTCACTGCGCGAGCGTTGCGTTGCGGCGCGTCAATTTCGAGCCGCATCTAATTATCGCGAAAAAAAAAACATTTACATAAAATTAAAAAAAAATGAAAAGAAAACGAAAGATTATGTTTTTTAATCGTGAAATTTGTGTGGAAAAAAAGGTTTTGCCATGACAACGCCAAAGATTTGTAGGTTATGCAAAACTCGCGAGTTCTCGCTCTGCACGCGCTCCACGATCCTCCACCGTGCACGAGCGGGTGTGTGGCAGCTTCCTGTGGGTTCCTCAGGGTTCTCGTGTGGTAAAAGTGTGCGAAGTGCCATGAGATGTACGACTTTCTCTGGACCGGATCTTCACCATGGAGATGATGCTGATGATGAGTGTGAACATACGCATGATGATCAGAACTCTTTAAAATGCTTTTAATCCCCATGACGATAAGATCAGCCCATGAATAGCTTTGATAGAGAATAATAGGGTCTATGAATATGCATGAGATGTAAAATGGGAACGCCTCCACATGCCCCGCCCAACTGTAATAATCTAGCAGCAATATTCCTTTATTTACCACAAGGTTGTTTTTATACATGATTCAGGTGATACAGTATCTCTGTTATTTATTGTCACGTCATACACGTGGAACGTGAAGTTGTTGGTATCATCTATGGGAGAATATGAATGTTAGTCTTGATGTCACCATGGGAAAAGATATTTGTTGACGTTAACTATGGGAGAAGATCAACTGAGAGAGAAAATGAGCATTGATGTCACCTATGGGAGAAGATGACCAATGAGAGAAGATGAATGTTGATGTCACCTATAGAAAAAGATGAGCGTTGATGTTGATGTCACTTATGGGAGAAGATTAGCATTGATGTTGATGTTACCTATCCAAGAAGTTGGCGTTGATGTTGATGTCACCTATGAGAAAAGATGAGCGTTGATGTTGATGTCACTTATGGGAGAAGATCAACTTTGAGAGGAGATGAGTATTGATGTCACCTATGGGAGAAGATGAGCGTTGATGTTGATAAGAGAAGATGAGTGTACAGGAGAAGATGCACACTATGCATAATGTATAATCACTGGTGTGATCACAGCCATGACCACATTTCTAATAAACCTGCGTCATTAAAAAAACTACCTTACGCAAGGCGATCCCTGTCTGTCTGTTTGAAGCCCACGTTCAGGAACTGTCTGTTTACGTTCTGAACCTCGAAGGAAGACACGGCTTTTTTTTATTTATATGTTAATAGTCCTTTGGATTGATCAGACCAAAGGACACTTTTCTACTGATCTAATGTCCATTCATTGTGTTTCTCAGACTAAGAAAATCTCTTCTGCTTGTTGTTCTTCTGAAGTAATTTGTTTCTGAACAAACAGTGAAAGTTGAAATATTCCTGCCATTTAGACTTCGAGAAACATTTATTTAAATCTGCAGTTTCTGAGGCTCGTAATTCATATAAATTTATCTTGTGCAGCAGAGGTAGTTCTTGGTCTTCTTTTCCTGGAACGGTCCTCATGAGAGCCCGTTTCATCATAGCATTCATCATCAGCACATTCAGAATTCAATAAAATGTCACAAATGCATTCCTGAAGGGAATCAATGCTTACGTTTATCACGTGTTTATTTATAGTTTGGATGACTTCAGTATTAATGTACAATGTTGAAAAGAATACAAATAAAGAAAAGAAACTGATGAAAAAGGTGTCCAAACTTTTGACTGTTTGTACTGGACTTGCTTTTAAATAATTACATGTATTAAATTATATTATTTTTGGTCGAATTCTTTTTTTTTATTCATTTCAGGGCTTTTGATCATTTATATGTTTAGTTCACCATTTAAGGCTAATATTAATGCTGGAGAAGCCGAGCGGTAGCCACAGTGGAGATTCATTAGAAAATACCGACATCTAGTGGCTAGATAGGGAATTTGCTATTCTTGCCTTCACCAGTGTTAAAATGATTTTAATACGAAAAATAAAATGAATCAAACTATTAACATATAAATAAAAAAAATTCACATATTAATACATTCACTGAATACTAATATATAAATAATTAAAATTTCATTTATAATTAAAAAGGTCTGAAATTTATACAACAATTTTTACAACGATTATTTAAATATGTGCTCAAATAATAAATACAAGTATAAATATATAAAATACATTAAATATCTAAACATTTATATTAAATATGGGAACAATTTTATTGTACTTATATTTCTTTTCAGACCATCATCGCATTTTTTTGAAGTAGCGCTCCGAATTATAATTATTATTGACATGTCCATCATTAAATCAGAGTGCTCCTGGTCCACGAGGAGACGCGATAAAAATCAGCCAATTACAATGCGCAGACGGGATTCGTTAGCCAATCAGAGTACGCAAGAAGGCGGGATCTTTGCGCTGCTGTGTTTGTGAGTGTTGGATCGTTGTTGTCCACGCGGGGGCGCTGTTGAGTTACCTGGCTTGAACTCGGCGTGTAAACATCTCGATGTTCGGGTGGATGTTCTGCAGGAGGAGGCGGAAGGGACGTGGACGCTGCGGACGGTGAACGCGTGAAGACGTATTTCTCCGCGAAGACGGATGTGGAAGCACGTTTACCAGCGACGTGCGGCGTGTTTTCGACGCGACAGCAAAAAACACTGGTTGGACTTTAGAGCATGCTAATGCTAACAGCTGGTTAGCATGATATATGGGACAGTAGGAGATCCAGAAACGCAAATTTTTGACTCTTTTGTTTGGGTGGATTTCAATATTTCCGTCTGAAGACTGTAAAGTGTCTCTGTGTAGCCGCATTGCTGCCGTTTGATCTTCAACCTTGTCATGATGTTGACTCCAGAAGCTTTCTGTCACGTGACAATTTCTACTTGATTGCTTTTATTTATTAATTTTTTTGTTGTTGCAGATTTTGGATTATTATTATTATTATTATTGTCATCATTATATTTTTCCACCATGCTGTCATTCAAGCTTCTCTGACGCTGGGTGATTGCGTCATCATTACGTCATCCCTCCTCGGTCGTGGGTTCGAGCTGTCAGGCTGATGATCTGTGACTGTTCTGATGAAGCAGAACGAGGCGGCATGGCCGGACGCTGGAAACCCTCACGCTGCTCTTACACACGCTTTGTGTTCGGTTTGTTGTTTGTGTTGACGGTTGAGGTTGTTGAGGTTGTTCAGGGTGGTCCTGGGGATCAAAACGGCTCGACGGCGGTGGTGGTGCAGAAAGATGGACAGTTCGACGCCAATTACTACGACAAAGTGAATGACAATATGCAGATCATCTACACCTTCAACCACACCGTCACGCGTAACAAGGTGAGCTTCAGCCGGTCCTGAAACCACGTCCCCACCGTCTGCTTCTGGAAATATTGTTGTCTTCGGGTTTGACGCTTTTGGTCTGAGAGCGATGGAAAACGTCTTGTCTTTCTCTTTCTACCTTCTTTTCATGCCATTGTTTCACTCACATTCTGTTTCTCCCGTCTTTCTTCTGACCGTGTCTGTATGAGTGAGTAGTGTAACGTGTGTCTTCTGGTCTTGTGTTTTCAGACTGAGGGGGTCCGAGTGTCGGTGAAGCTGCAGTCTGAGAGCACCCAAAGCCCCCTGTTGTTCGTAGTGAGGCAGAAACAGGCCGTGCTCTCCTTCCAAGTGCCACTCATCCTGCGAGGACTGTGAGTATCTGCTCATCTAGTGACCATGACCTTCTTTCTTCTCATCTCCATGTGTAGGGTCTGTTCAGCTCTCGGATATTTTCACATAAATATCTTCTAACACACGAAGCAGTTCATTAAGGTTTCTCAGGGTGCACAGATTTGCTGATTTCAAAGCACATAAAGAGGAAGGTCAAGCAGGAAGTTTCACAAGAAACGAGCTGAACTCTGGATCCTTGATGTGGATTTGAACGTCACACACTGGATTACTAACCAGACACGTGTTTTATTAGAACAGATGACAATAAAATCAGTTCGAAGTTCAACTTGATGGCAAGATGGTTTTAGAGTTTCTGCTGGTTATTATTTGCCTAATGTGGATTAAAGGGGTGTGTGTGTGTGTGTGTGTGTGTGTGTGTGTGTGTGTGAGAGAAAGAGGCAAATAAAGATCACGTATTATCTGATTCGTGAAGCATTTAGTTCCATATTCTCTCTCTCTCACACACACACACACACACACACACACTCCGATACGCCTGCCTGCACATGGTTGACCTCTTCAGATCACAAGTTTCAGTTCCTCTGTGTGCTCCGGTTAAGATCGTGGAGAATAAACTGCGTCACGTGATCACAGAGTTCAGTACATCTTTACATTTGAATAGGACACTTTAGGGCATGTTTGTCCTTGTGGGCATTATTGGGGATTTTAGATACCCCATGAGGGCACTTGAAGCATTTTTGTGCTACTGTGGGTGACTTTGAGGGTGCACAGATAATAATCTTATGGCACTTTGGAAGACTTTAGGGCACTTGGAAAGCATTTTTAGGCCCCATACGGTGGGCTTTAGGGCAGTCGCATAGACTTTATGGGACTAGGAGCAGTTTTGGGGATCCTGTGTGGATAGGGCAGTCTTGGGACACTTAAATAGCTTTATGGCACTTTTGTGCTGCCTTAAAGTCTTTAGGGCACTTCGTAACCTTTAAACAGGTTGTACGGAGACGTTAGGACACCTCACAGTTTTTAGTGCTTCAGGGTTCATTCAGGTTAACTTTGAGGAAAGTTAGAGCACTTCAGGACACTTTGGGAAGCTTTGGTGACACTTCA
The DNA here is from genome assembly GCA_039877035.1 of Silurus lanzhouensis. Taxonomy (NCBI): domain Eukaryota; kingdom Metazoa; phylum Chordata; class Actinopteri; order Siluriformes; family Siluridae; genus Silurus; species Silurus lanzhouensis. The sequence continues at coordinate 9,288 of JBCEWE010001684.1, read as the reverse complement.
AAATTATCCCCCTTTTTGTAGTTACCAGAGGAAGTACAAGTATACGCAGGTGGGCCGAACTCTGTGCCAGCCCCCAACTGTTGCTCTCTCTGAGACCCAGTTCTTCTACGTGGATGTGTCCACTCTGTCCACCTCCAGCATCCAGTACCAGCTGTGGGTCAGCCGAGTGGAAAGCTTCACACTGCAGTGAGTCTCATCATCGTAATGGATTACTATGCCTTTGGGGCAGTTTATTTATTTATTTTTATACCTTTAGGGTATTTCAGAACGGTTTATTTTACATACTTACCCCATTGTGCTAATTTTATAGGCCTGAGGGGCCTTCCAAGGGCACTTTTAAGCTAGTTGGGGCATCACATTATTGTTTTGAGGGCACTTTTTTGGGTGATACTTTGGGGTGAGGTAACTGTTTTTTTGACCATTTGAGGAACATCAGAACACTTTGAGATATTTTTGTGTAGAATACTGGGGGGCACTGTAGTGAACCTTTCTGCACATTGGGGTCCTTTGAGAGCATATAAGGGCAGGTATATCTAGTGGGTTTAGGGGCACTTTGTTTTGGTTTATTAGGGACCTTTTATTGATTCATTTTCATTTCCTCTACCATCTATCAGCTTGTACTGCCTTCATCCTCTTCCTCATGGTTTAGAAGCTGTATAAACCTGCCGTGTGACACGTCGTCCACGTTTGTCATTTAAGACTGTTTGATGTTACAATGACCTCGTCCACATGTCATCATCTGGGCGTAATGTTTTATAGCAACGTTGTCTTTTGTTTATTCAGGACAAATAAGAAGTTCAGCTTCAATGCAACTCCGTCTCAACCCCAGGTTTGTAATCTCACACACACACACACACACACACACACACACACACACACACTCATTTACATATAGACAAAGCTGCCGGTTTTGTTGACCTGCGCAACCAAATCTGTGTTGTTTTCTTAAAGGAGAAGTGAAATCCATTGTGTAACTTCTTCACTATTATTCCCATTAGAGGAGAAGTGAAAGTTTAATCCACTGTGTAACTTCTTCACTTTGGGGCATTTCAGGGTTATTATTATTTTTTCCCCATCAGCGCTTCTTGAACTTTTGGTTCATTTCATTTACTGTAAGATTTCTCCTTTTAGGCATTTGTTGAGTCATGACCTGCAGGGTCCCTTTAGAGCACTTTGAACTGTGATTTTGGCCACTTCAGGGCCACTTTGAGGCACATTGCTGCACAGCTAGGCGTAACATTTTGGGGTATTTTTTTTTTACTGTAAGACATAAGGCCGTTCGGAATATCTGGATCAGTAGTGGGCACATGAGGCACTCTGGAGCCTCTAGACCACTAGGTACATTAAAACCTATTTGAACATTATATTAAAACTGTAGGATATTTTGCTAGGCTCTGGATTAACCTTTACTTTCAATTCCTGAGTCGCTTCAGATTCTCTCAGGGCTCGGGGACCTTTAGGACCTTTAGGGCACTTTGGCGCTTACTTATTGTGTCTTACAGCAGTTTATGACCGAACTCTAAGCAGACGTCATTAAATGTTTCACATTAGCCGCAGTAAACAGAGTGACGTGTACATCATCCGGGTAATGTCCAGAAAGGGTGTGTGTGTGTGTGTGTGTGTGTGTGTGTGCGTGTGCGTGCGCATTAATAACAGAACAAGCTAAGGAACTATAAAAGCTTTGTACTGTTTGATAACAGCTGTGTTCTGCTTACTTCTGTGTGTGTGTGTGTGTGTGTGTGTGTGTGTGTGAGAATAGAGATCTGAGACAAACCGGGTGCTTTCTAAGAAAAAATGGCTGAATAGTAGGGCTGCACGATTAATCGAAAAATGAATCACGATCTCGATTCATACATACATTCGATCTTCTTTTTAAATGACGGCGATTCACGTGCATATATAGTATTTCCCTGTATTCAGATGCTGCATTCACGTGTTCACGTATTTACTTACAACAATCTAAGATGCTATATCAGTCAAACTTACTCACACTGTGTAAAACCAAACCCTATTTATTCACCAATCAGACCCGATCGTTTCTCTCCTCCCTCGTCCTTATTTGCGGCGTTCTGCTGTCACTCACGTGACGTGTATCAAAGCGGCAGACCCGAATACATTGGTGGATTTAGAGCGGTAACATAACTTGGTGGATTTAGAGCGGTAACATAACTTGGTGGATTTAGAGCAGTAACATAACTTGGTGGATTTAGAGCGGTAACATAACTTGGTGGATTTAGAGCGGTAACATAACTTGGTGGATTTAGAGCGGTAACATAACTTGGTGGATTTAGAGCAGTAACATAACTTGGTGGATTTAGAGCGGTAACATAACTTGGTGGATTTAGAGCAGTAACATAACTTGGTGGATTTAGAGCGGTAACATAACTTGGTGGATTTAGAGCGGTAACATTAGTTTCATTCAAAAGAGAGGAAAAAATGAGCGCCAGTTCGGAAATTCCTGGTGGCGACGATGCAGCAACATTGGTAAGGAAAAAAGGAGCACATTGCACCGTGTGGAATTTTTTTTTTGGGTTTAAACCTGACGATGATGCGCAACAAATCGTAATCTGTAAGCAGTGCTTTGGCATTGTGGCAGCCCCACAAGGTAACACCACCAATCTCTACAACCACCTCAGACGTCACCACAAAATACAGTACGAGTTAGCCATGAAAGACAAGGGAGCCACACCAAAAAATACCATCCGCCAGACCACACAAACTTCAATAACTCAGACATTACACGGTGCATCCCCATACCACTCAAGTTCCCAGCGGCACAAAGACATAAACGCCATCGCTTATCACCTAGCTAAAGACATGGCTCCTATAAACACTGTTGAAAACGAGGGATTTAAGGCAATGATAAAGACTTTAGACAAGCGCTACTGTCTGCCCTCTCGCAACTATTTTTCATCCGTTGCGTTGCCAGGTCTTTATACTCAGTGTCGCATGACAGTCGAGAAAGAACTGCAAAATGCAAATTACTTCGCGGCTACATCAGACTTCTGGTCAAGTCGAACTATGGAGCCTTATTTAAAGCGTTCCTCCCTGAAGCCTCAAAGTGTTGATCGCTTAGTGTTCTTGGCCAAGAACCTTTAAAGTTTAAGTTTTAAGGTTGGCCTGTTGGAGTTTACAAAAAGCGCAGGTGCTATTTATTTTAATTATTTTTATTTATCAATGTTAACATTTTATTGTTTGTGTTTAACAGCTTTAAAGTTACTCACCTTAAGGGGTCTAAAACAAAAGAAATAGACTATTTTTTGTTACGTTTAAAACCAGCACTTTATTATAACTGAAAATCCTGTGTAGCACTGTTTTTACTTGAGTGCAATAAATGTTTTGGTTGAAAACATGAGAATCGTGTGAGAGAATCGTGATCTCAATTCCCATGGAGAAAAATTGTGATTCACATTTTAGCAAGAATCGTGAAGCCCTACTGAATGGTTAAAATGTATTCCTCATCAGTACCTGCTTTTAACCAGTAATTGGTTTAATTGACTCTGACTGTAGAATGTGTCAAGACTGGAAATGCGCTCTCTCTCTTACACACACACACACACACACACACACACACGCAGGTCGGATTTTGTCTGTTCTGGTTTTAATGGATAATCATGAAATTATCAAAAAACTCCCCAATAATCCAGTAGCCTCCAAACCTCAGAATGAAAATTCCTCAATGGGGGAAAAAGTGGCGGCTTTAGGGCTGATTCTGGATCAAAATGCGGTCAGTTTGGTTTTTATTTTTTGGGAGTTATTTGAAGACTGAGCAGTTTTGGGTGAGTAAAGAAGAGAGAAAGATTTGACTTCAACTCTTTTCACTTATTATTTTTTTTTCTTTCCCCTCACAGTTTTTTAAGTACGACTTCCCAGAAGGAGTGGACACGGTCATAGTGAAAGTGAACTCTGAGAAGAACTTCCCATGCTCTGTCATGTCTGTTCAGGATATTCAGGTCTCAAACACACACACACACACACACACACGCACGCACATGCACATCACACAAACACATTTTTTTGTTCCTTCTTTTGTGTGTAAAACAATTTTTTTGTTATGGTTGAATTTTAAAGTTCTGACCTGAACGTTTTTTTTTCTTTCTTTCTTTCCAGTGTCCTGTGTTTGATCTGGACAACAATGTGGCCTTCATCGGAATGTACCAGACCATGACCAAGAAGGCTGCTATTACAGTACAGGTAACTCCATCCATCCATCCATCCAATCCATCCATCCAATCCATCCAATCCATCCATCCATCTGCAGTATACTGAATCTGAATGAAATGTTTAATAATCATGAGTGTTTGTTGATTTTGTTCTGTTTTGCTCAAATGCAGAAGAAGGATTTTCCCAGTAACAGCTTCTACGTGGTGATCGTGGTCAAGACGGAGGATGAGGCGTGCGGCGGGCCGCTCAAGTTCTACCCTCTCTCGCCTGGTGAGCCAATCACAGCCCGGGGCCCTGGAAATACATCCAATCATCATGCACTCTTTTCACTGTTCCACAGTTTCAGCGTCTGCATTAGAAACGATATGAGGGGTGTAACGGTACACGTGTTTATACTCAAGCGTTTCAGTGCAGGGTTTCGGTCCGGCGAACACGTGTACCGACTGCAATCTGTGTACCTGCGTAACGTGGTTACAATCTGAGTTCCCTCACGAACGTATAAAGTAGCCGTTAATTTTGTGTACCGTTTAAACCTTATAAAATACACGAACATCGTTTCATGCGGGATTGTTTTTTTTAGAGTATTACTGAAAAGATCTGTTTATTAACCGATTGTCTGAGAGACGACGTGTTCTAGAGAGCGTAATAATCCAGTTTACAGATCTACAGGTGGACTCAGTCTTTCTTTTTCTTCTTTCCTTTCTTCTCCCTCAGACGAGTTGATGGATCCTGGAAACCGGAGCAAAAGCCTGGACGTGATCGTCTCTCCCGCCATCCACTGTGAGTCGGAGGAGTTTCTTTCGCACGTTAACACGTTATCAAAACATTCGACGCTCGTCAACGCGGTGTGTTTTTGTCCTTCGTGTCGTAGCCGAAGTGTACGTCATGGGAATGCTGTTCTGTCTCGGCATCTTCCTGTTCTTCTACGTGCTGACCTTCTTGTTGGCCTGCATCGAGAACAAGAGGTGCGTATCTGTCTCTGAATGTGTGTGTGTGTGTGTGTGTGTGTGTGTGTGTGTGTGTGTGTGTGTGTGTGTGTGTGTGTGTGTGTACTGATACATTCAGTTGCGTTTGTATCTCATCTGCTTTGCAGAATGCACAAAAAGAAGGCGGAGCTTCTGAAGCCAGCCGACACGTCCCCGGCCGAGACAGGTAACCAAGCAACCGTCATTGGTTCCACAGCATTCTGAACTTTATCATGATGGAGTAGAACTTACACACACACACACACACACACACACACACACACACACAAATGCATGTCATGTGATCAAGCCTATGCTAATATATAATAGTATCATTTATTGGTCTACAGTTCATCAAGGATTGATTTTTTTTTTCCCCCTTTTATCCCTCCCTGTCTCTCTCTCTCCCTGTCTCTCTCTCTCTCTCTCTCTCTCTCTCTCTCTCTCTCTCTCTCTCTCTCTCTTTCTCTCTCTCTCACACTCTCTCCCTCTCTTTCTCTCTCTACTTTTTCGCCTCAGCCTCTCTATTAGGTAAGATGTCTGAATGTGTGTGTTGCTTTGAGTTTAGCTTGTGTGTGTGTGTGTGTGTGTGTGTGTGTGTGTGTTACTAACCTCATTCTCACTGGGAGTGTGTTGCTCTAATGTTTCAGAGCAGCTGGTGACCAAATTAGAAACTTTTCTATTGTTCTAACACTTTCTACAATCTTGAAGTATAATTAATATTTAATAGAATTATATTATAAATTATATTATATATAATCATTTGTTTCCTTCAGCAAAAGGATTTAAAGACATGCCCACTGTTTATAAAATATATATAGACATTTCATGTGTAGAGCATATTTCTTACAGTGTGTGTGTGTGTGTGTGTGTGTGTGTGTGTGTGTGTGGTGTGTGTGTGTGGTGTGGTGTGTGTGTGTGTGTGCACGCTCATCCTGCAGGAAAACTCCTGCCTCTCCATATGAATACGGTTCATTCGGTGAGTGGTGTGTGTGTGTGTGTGTGTGTGTGTGTGTGTGTGTGTGTGTGTGTGTAATAAACACTAGTTATTCTGTCAATAAATTGTGGTAAACTCACCACTTATTTCTCTTTCTTTTCCTCTCTCCCTCGTTCTCGGCAGCTGATAACCCAGCACGCTGAGCTCCGAACCCGTGACCGACAGTTTGGCCTCCACTGATGCCAACTATGGATACATGGGTATGAGAATAAAACACACACAACGCAACCATTAAGAAAAAAATATACACCAATGACCTCTAAACAGACCCCTCCCCCCCCCCCTTTACTGGATATTCTCTGGTCTCTTATGGTCTGTTTTCACCCTTCAGGAAAGGCGGTTTTCAAGCGTCGGCCATCACACACACCACATAGTGATCCGCTTCGGTGACACGCCATTCGTTTTTTGCTAAACCGAAAGAGCGCTACAGTACACGCCGAGCTCGGCCAATCACGAGCCGGTCCTCGCTAATCGGCGATGAATGATCTGTAATAATTATTCAGCAATTAGTGGAGAAAGAGAGCTGATTTGATTTGAGAGCATGAGCTGAAAATCGGTTGAGACATACGTGATGATCACACAGTGTCTTGCACAACGTTTTTCTCATTTTCTCTCTTTTTTGTTAAATCTGCATTTCTTTGCATGCATGTCTGCTCATGACCAAACAAAATGTTTGTTTATGATGCAGGTTATATCAATTTCCAATTAATTACAATAAATTCTCATATATTCCTGGTTTCCAACTTGGAATATTTCCCAAATTCCCCAGATGAAGCTCTAATAGAAAGTTACAGATTGTGAGCATGCAAATTTTTGGGAGCGCTTAAAAGGACGATGGGTGTAAATACTTATGCACGGCACTGTCCTCATACTTCCAGTCTGATCACAAGCCGTTATTATGTGTAAAATAGAATTTCTTAGTTCTGTCCATTCTTTGTTCTAATATCCCTGTGTGTGTGTGTGTGTGTGTGTGTGTGTGTGTGTGTGTGTCTCAGAGCGCTCATTGGACACAGTGGGGCGCTGCAGACAGGAGTCTCTGAGCTCAGTGGAAGAGGACGAGGACGACTACGACACGCTGGCCGATATCGACTCTGACAAGAACATCGTCCGCACTAAGGTCTGTGTTTCCCCCCAAACTGAAATGAAAGTGTGTGTGTGTGTGTGTGTGTGTGTGTGTGTGTGTGTGTGTGTGTGTGTGTGTGTTGAAATGTCTCACACTGTCTCATCATGTCTCCAGAAGTACCTATGTGTCTCTGATCTGGCTCGTAAAGACACACGAGTGCTGAACAAGAAGTACCAGATCTACTTTTGGTGAGCAAACATCCACACACACTTGACAACTGACCCACAGACCGGTGCTGGTCCACGGCCTGGGGCTGGGGATTTACAGGATTTAAATATGGTCATAGAATAATGTGTGTGTGTGTGTGTGTGTGTGTGTGTGTGCGCAGGAACATCTCCACCATTGCGGTGTTCTACGCTCTGCCTGTGATCCAGCTCGTGATCACGTATCAGACGGTAAAAATAATGTTGGCTAACTTGTGATCGTGATCTCTCACACGCACACACGCACACGCACACACACACACGCACATGTATGCGCAACAGTCTGTGGGAATGTTTTTTTGTTTGTTTTGGTTTTTTTAACAGGTTGTCAACGTAACAGGAAATCAAGACATCTGTTACTACAACTTCTCTGTGCACATCCTCTAGGAGCTCTGAGGTGTGTGTGTGTGAGATCATTTTAGATGTTTAATTTTTCTGATGAACTTTGAGTGTGTTAATTTAAGTAATATGTGTGTGTGTGTGTGTGTGTGTGTGTGTGTGTGTGTGTGTGTGCGTAGCTCCTTCAACAACATCCTGAGTAACTCGGTTATGTGATGCTCGGGCTGCTCTTCCTGCTCATTGTGCTGCAGAGGGACGTCGTGCACAAGCGTGCACTCATGCGCAGTGATGTCAATGCGCTGGTTAGAACGAACACACACACACACACACACACATACACACAATGCACTTCTCAAATCAAGAATCGGCCCATAAACTGTACTGATTTGCACAAACATGTTACAAGGTGTCACATGTGTATGTGTGCGTACATCGTGTCTAACCAATCAACACTGAGCAGTGTCCTTAGCCCGCCCACAAGTATGTTTAGTTTTAATGAGCCAGATATTGAATATTGGGGACGGTGCGAGTATAATAACACCAGTGCTCTGTGTGTGTGTGTGTGTGTGTGTGTGTGTGTAGGAGTGCGGTATCCCAAAGCACTTTGGTCTGTACTATGCTATGGGTACGGCTCTGATGATGGAGGGTTTGCTGAGTGGCTGTTACCACGTCTGCCCCAACTACACCAACTTCCAATTCGGTATCTCACACACACACACACACACACACACACACACACACACACACACACACACACACACACAGCACCGTGCTCATCATTACAGCCAGCACACCTTAAGTCAACTAATTATTATTATATTTTGTGTTTATTCTCAGACACGTCATTCATGTTACATGATCGCGGTTTGTGTATGCTAAAAACTGTACCAGAAGAGACACCGGACATCAACGCCAGTGCCTACAGCGCCTACGCCTGTCTCGCTGCCGTCATCTTCTTCTCAGTGTTGGGAGTGGTGAGAAACTCCCTGTGTTCCCAAAACCTGCTGAACACACAGTTTTATTCCCTACATGCTCGATATAGATGAAGAGATATAGAGATGAAGGAGGAGGCTAAATCTTTTATTTGTGTGTGTGTGTGTGTGTGTGTGTGTGTGTGTGTGTGTGGTGCAGGTGTTTGGAAAAGGGAACACAGTGTTCTGGATCGTCTTCTCAGTGCTGCATATCGTTTTCACATTGTTGCTCAGCACTCAGCTCTACTACATGGGCCGCTGGAGGCTGGGTGAGCGCACGCACGCACACACACACACACACACACACACACGTGCACACTCTCACACACGTACACACACTCTCAAACAAGTATCTTCTGTGTGTGTGTGTTTCAGATACAGGGATCGTGCGCAGGATATTTAATGTGATCTACACAGATTGTATACGCCAGTGCAGTGGACCCATGTACATAGTGAGTCTCTCTCTCTCTCTCTCTCTCTCTCTCTCTCCCTCTCCTCTCTCTCTCACTCACACACACACACACAC
>JBCEWE010001675.1:0-25590 GCA_039877035.1 Silurus lanzhouensis | reverse complement strand
CTCTCTCTCTCTTTCTCTCTCTCTCTCTCTCTCTCTCTCTCTTTCTCTCTCTCTCTCTCTCTCTCTCTCTCTCTCTCTCTCTCTCTCTCTCTCTCTTTCTCTCTGAAGCTTTATCAAGGCTTATTATGGTCTATTGAATAATTTGGGCAAATTTGTTTTTTCTTTTTCCTTTTATTGATTAAAGGTCACTTTATGATGGCGAATTGTCTGTGATAACATTCTGAAGAGTTGCTCTTTGAAAGCTGACCCTGAAACAAGCTTTCTGCTTTCATCTCTCACTCTCCTTATCCCTCGTTCTGTCTGTGTCTGTGGCTCTTTCACTGTCTGGACCATTACCGTGATCTGGCTTTGGTCATTTGGTAATGATGGCCTTCTCAAAACAGAACCTGGGCCATTTTTTGTTTTTTTTGTTTAAAGTCGATCAGCTTGGGCCTGTGCTTGGCCCATATGCACATTCTCTGGCTGTCAGGACAGAGAAGACAGAACGAGTCGGCCATTCGTGACGTTTTTAATGATTGCGCTGCCAGTGTCTGGCTTTAAAGAGTAGCAGAGTGCTGTCCTGACTGCACTCCAAGATATCTGAGATGAATTGTGTGATTTGCCATGAATATGTATGGTTTACTGCCCCAATGCTGTTTGAAAGGTAATTGCATTATAAGACTATAGGAAAATGAGTGTAAAAGAAGTGTGTGTGTGTGTGTGTGTGTGTGTGTGTGTGTGTGTGTGTGTGTGTGTGTGTGTGTGTGTGTGTGTGTGATGGTGCTGTCTACAGCAGCTCATACATATTGAGATGAGTGAGAATCTCATGGTAGTCACAAACGTGATGCTGAGCTTATACAGAAAAAATATGATAAATTCCAATCAGGAAAGTTCAGCGAGGACGTTCACTCTGAACACGCTTTGTGTAATATTAATTTAAGTTTTACTTTTCCATAGTCTATAGTTTCTCAGCTGTTACTTACAGCCACTCCTTGCAAATTCCACAACAAGGGTGCAATTTGGATCATGTAACTCTAACTTGAATCTTTCTCTCTTAAAATTTTTATTTTAATATTTAAATGTGCTAACACTTCTTAAGAAACTTAATTCTATTTGCTGGTTTGAAACAATCCACAACAGCCCCAAGTACTTACCAAAGCATACAAATACAGTATGCTCGCCAAAACATCACATTTAGCAACAGTGTCTATCAAGTCACATTCACCTGATACTAATCATCATTATCATCATTACATAATTATCATCACTGAATAATGAATCATCTCAACTATAATCAAACCTCAACATCACCTCTAACAAACCTAATTTAAGTTAGTTCAGTCAACTCAAACCAGGTCATCGCAAATCAGCTAAAATCAAATCTGCTAAAGTTAACATAAATGAGCTTAACTTAAGCAAACTCACATCAAATAAGTTAAATTCATGCTATTTCACCTTAAAAACAACTCAGCTCAACTCAAACCAACTCAAATTGCCCCACGTCAAATAAATGTGAAGCAACTCTGTTCAACTCAATCAATTAAATACACAACCTGAGACAAACCAACAAAGACCAGCTAAGTTTAAGCCAGTTTAACTTAAGACGAATTAATTTAACTTTAATCACATCAAATCAAGACAAACCAGAACTAAACCAATCCAGCTCATTTAAACTAGATTAACATATGCCTGCTCAAACCAACTCAGATTAACTTAAAACAACTTAAATCAATTGGGCTCAAATTGGTATAAAATTGATCCAAATTACAAAATCTTCACAAATTCCCACGGAACTTTGCAAAGGTTTAAATTGCATTGAATCGAATTTAGGCTGGTTTTAGCTATAAAAACTGGACGAAATGTTTAAATAACTTAATAGACCCTGCATGTTTCTTGACTGCGATTTTGGATTTGGTCTTATAGTTGTTTCAATAAAAACGTCTCTATTTGCATCTTCCTCAGATCAGCTGCGGTGACAGCCACATGTTGCTTGAAAATAGCATTAGCAAATATATTATATCTGGGTAGACATGCACCATGCTAATGATATGATGTCAAGCTGAAATCAGTGTAACAGATATCGTTGAATCTTTAAATTGAATCTGGTATAAGAATTAAGAGTTATATGTAAAGTCTTGTGTTTTGTATACTGTATGTATATTGGAGAATTTATCCTTACTATTTACAATAGAGTGAATTCATTATCAACACAAAAAGAATGCATACTACCATTAATGAGAAGCTAATGGTAATAAACTAAAGTAAATTTCATAATTCATAAGCCTTTTTGTTCTTTCTCTTGAATTGAATATAAAAAGAAGTGCAACTCTTTATATTACCAACCAACCATAAACAAAAACAAATGATAACAGCGGAGACTCTGACTGACGAAGTACCAAGCTTTTAGCTATACCTAACTTCCTGGTTGTAGCAGGACCAAGGACACTTTGCCCACCCTCCTTCCACAGATATTGATGAGATTTAATCCAAAGGGTGTGTGTTTAAGTGTGGGTGATGCAATGCCGGTGCACTGGGTACATCCTTCTGAATTTTTTTTTTTTTAAATGAACACATGAATGTTATAAACTATTAATAAACACCTTATGACCAACATGCAGAGATGGAGGGAATGAAGTACAAATAATTGGTTACTGAACTTAATTAGATTTTTTCTGGTATCAGTACTTTACTTTACTATTTTCTTTTGTACAACTTTTTACTTTGTCACAAATATCTTTCTACTTTCTTTCAATTTTAAAACAAGCTCGTTACGTTAGTTTTAATCTATTGGTGACATGACCAATATTTTTTCTTCTCATTGCGCACTGATTTCAGATGGTCAACATATTTCCTGTCATTGCACAGCTTTTTCAATCTACCACAACAAGCTAGACAGAAGGCAACAAAACATCTGGGTTAACGTGGATGAGACAGAGGGAGTCAGTGATAGAAACATGACTGAGAACAGAGACATTCCTGATCATCATCATCTTTCTCTGCTTGTGTTCTATATGGAAGATGTTCAGCCTGGATACATTCATTAGATAACAACATTTATTTTGTATTAATATATTGAGTGAAGGATGTGTGTACTTTTGCCATCTCTGCAAACGAGATCTATGAATTAAACAGCAGTTTGATATACCTTGAGCTTCTATAGTCTTGTGTTTATTGTTCTTTGTGGGACAAATCATTTTTATTGTTGCTTTTGAATTTGGAGCATATTATAGTCACTTAGTATTTTTTTTTAATAAACAAAGCCACAATTGACAATTGTTTTTAATACTGCATTAGACGCATATACATTTTTAGTATCTTTTGACAAGCTTCATTAGTGTTTACTGTATAAAATCAGAATGCAATCTTTCCCTTTTGAAAATAATGTCCTGATTTTTTAGAAAATGGGGGAAATTAGCTCCTGAGGTCCATTAGTTTGAGATCTAGAAGTGCTTAACTTGAAAATAGGTCGTTCTTTGTTCAGCAGAAAAGCGGGTTTTGCTTGGTAGTTATCTCAATGATCAATACAGCTCATCCTACTGCCGAACAGAGGAACACAGATAGATAATGAGAGGGATTCTGCAGTCGCAGATCCTCCACACTGTAATAAATGTGGTCAAAAGAACGCAGCAGGATGCAGCACCGTGAAGTGAAGAGGTAAATAACGAGCAGGGGAACTGTCTATTCCTGACCCATATGCTGTTTACCCCATTCTGTCTGCCTAGTTTACACACTATCTATGGTTCCCATCCACGTTGATAAAGGGCCTCGCTGCCTAATCCACTTTCGGAGGCCGGCGAGCGCATTACGCTGTTCCGTTCGTCAAATCCAAACTCAATTTTTGCAAAGGTTAATGGCCAAGTGTGCAGGAGCAGGGAAAAAATGCAAAGGCAGATGCTTTAAGACGAGCTCTTCACCAATAGCAAACAAGGGCTAACATTTGGTTTGTGTGCGTTAAGAATGCAGTATGCAAGTGACCTTTGTCAGAGCACTGTCTGATTAAATAGGCAGAGAGAAGATGGCCAGACACTGTGATTGAGCCCGAGGGAGGACTAACTCTTAGCTCAATCACAAACTTTTCTGAACTCCCCAAGGCTCCAATTGAATTGATGCCAAGCAGTAAATACCAAGATGGATGGCAAGTACACACACACGTAGTGTTTACCTTTATGGTCTAAGACTGAGGGTAGGTCTCCAGTGATATAGATATGTTATCACAATTTTCAGTTGTCAATAATCCTAATCAGTTAATTAAATACTTTGTAATTATAAATGTAAATATTTCAAACTACTTCATCGCAAACCAGTTCAGTTAACTCAATCCGGTTAAATGTAAACTAGTTAAAATCTGGCAAACAGACTACCTTAACTAAACTCAACTCAAACTAATTCAACTTCAGCCAATTCAAATACAGTAAAACCAGTTTAACAGACTGCAAACCCACTTTATTCTTAAAACAACCTCACATTAACTCAATTAACACAATTGAAACCAAGCTGATTTCAGTCAGCTCAATTTAACTCAAACCAGGTTATCTAAATTAAACTAAACTTAAACCAGCCAATATTAATGCAAATCAGCTTACCTAGTTACAGTAAACTCAAGCCTTTTCAGCACAAAGGCGCTCACTCAACTCAAACCAGGTCATCTCCAACCAGTTCAACTTAAACAAGCTAAACACAAGCAAGCTCACAAACCAGCTATATTGAATTAATTTTCACCTCAAACTTACTCAGCTTAACTCAAACCAACTCAAACCAAACCAGCTCAAATTAATGTGAAGCTACTCTTTTCAACTCAAATCAAATAAATGACACTCAAATTGAGGCAAATCAATGCAGACCAGGTGAGTCTAAGCCAGTTCAACTCAAGCCAAATTAATTAAACTCAAATCAGATCAACTCATAAAAAAAGGAGGTGGTATCTCAGTGGTTAAGATGTTAGACTTTAGAGTTGTGAGTTCCAATCTTAGCACCACCAAGATGCCTTTGCTTGAGTCCTTGAGCAAGGCCCTTAACCATTAACTGCTCTGTTGCCTAAATGAGATCATTGTAAGTTGGATAAAAGTGTCTGACAAATGCCAGACACTTTTATCCAACTTACAATGATCTCATTAATAAAAAATTAACTCAGATCAACTCAAAACAACTGCACTAGATTGGCTCAAATTGGGTCTAAAAGCTTATTGCATTAAATTGAGGATGGAAGTTCCGGTTATAAAAACTGGAAGTAGCTAATATTTGTAACTCATTCAAATAAATAGAATGATTACATAGGAGCTTTTCTGTTTCTAAATCTAGAGGCTTTTGCATAGGGTTATGTTGGGAAAGAGAGCTGTCTGGGTGAACCTCAGTTGACCTAATCAGCTGGTTGAGTCAAAGTACTGGAATTATGCAATTGTTGGAGGTTGGAAATACTGCGTTGCTTCCCAGATCCAGTATCTACTAGACGTTATGAAGTTGTTCCAGGATGATCCTAAGCCTGCTTGCCTTTTAAAGAGCAGCTATTCATCTCCTACAAACCAGAAAACATCAAATGCAATATTGCCATTAGGGAATCAGATAATCAGTCTTATATTAAGCAAGGTTCAAACTGTCCACTCGCAAATTTATTAACACAGCTAATATAATCACAGGCCCCAAAGGATCAGTTTACATCACTCATTAGTTATATTGTTTTCCTATTACAGGCAAAGTCAACTGATCATTGATCAAGGCACCTTCGTATTACCAGAACGAAGGTATTCTTTGTTCCACTGGTGAGACACTTTAACAGCAATTGACCTAGCATTAATGACATCTCTCTTTACATTGCTTGTTGTCATGGGAACAATGAAGTGAGGTAGCTTATGGTTTCTGCACTCTTTGCACTTTTAACCTCGGTGCCATGAATGACATTGTTTGGACAACCATACACCATCAGGCTTTTTCTTTTTTTTTTAAATAGCAACTATTTAAAGCTATTTACTTAAAACATTTTAAAACCCAGCCATTAGGAGGCACAAGCCAGTGCATTCTTAGTGCCGGTCCCAAGCCCGGGTAAATGGGGAGGGTTGCGTTAGGAAGGGCATCCAGCGTAAAACATGTGCCAAATCAAATATGCGGATCACAAATGAGAATTTCATACCGGATCGGTCGAGGCCCGGGTTAACAACGACCGCCACAGGTATCGTTAGCCGACAGGGTACCGGTGGAAATTGGGCTACTGTTGGCCGAAGGAGGAAAAGGAGAGGAGGAAGACGTCTACAGAGACGGCAGGGAAAGGAGCAGTGTAGGAGAGTGGAGGTTAGGGTTGGTACTTTAAATGTTGGTACTATGACGGGTAAAGGGAGAGAAGTTGCTGATATGATGGAGAGGAGAAAGGTAGATATGCTGTGTGTTCAGGAGACCAAGTGGAAAGGGAGTAAGGCCAGAACATTGGAGGTGGATTTAAACTGTTTTATCATGGTGTGGATGGAAAGAGAAATGGTGTAGGGTGATTCTGAAGGAAGAGTACAGTAAGAGTGTAGTGGAGGTGAAGAGAGTTTCTGATAGGGTGATGATCGTGAAGGTGGAAGTTGAAGGGATGATGATAAATGTCATCAGTGCCTATGCTCCACAAGTTGGCTGTGAGATGGAGGAGAAGGAAAGATTCTGGAGTGAATTAGATGAAGTGGTAGATGGTGTACCTAGGAAAGAACGGTTGGTGATTGGGGCGGACTTTAATGGGCATGTAGGTGAAGGGAACAGAGGTGACGAGGAGGTGATGGGTAGGTATGGTTTTAAGGAGAGGAATGTGGAAGGCAGATGGTGGTAGATTTTGCTAAAAGGATGGAAATGGCAGTGGTGAACACTTATTTTAAGAAGAAGGAAGATCATAGGGTGACGTATAAGAGTGGAGGAAGGTGCACACAGGTGGACTATGTGCTATGCAGGAGATGCAACCTGAAGGAGATTGGCGACTGTAAGGTGTTGGCAGGGGACAGTGTAGCTAGACAGCATAGGATGGTGGTCTGTAGGATGGTTTTGGAGGCGAAGAAGAAGAGGAGGAGAGTGAGGACTGAAAGAAGAATAAGATGGTGGAAACTGAAGGAGGAAGAGTGTAGTGTGAGGTTCAGGGAAGAGGTCAGAGAGAGGCTCAGTGGTGTTAAGGAGGTGTTGGATGATTGGGCAACTACTGCAGGAGTGATGAGGGAGGCAGCTAGAAAAGTACTTGGTGTGACATCTGGAAATAGAAAGCAAGACAAGGAGACGTGGTGGTGGAATGAGGAAGTGCAAGAGAGCATAAGGAGAAAGAGGTTGGCAAAACAGAAGTGGGATAGACAGAGTGATGAGAAAAGTAGGCAGGAGTACAAGGAGATGCGGCAGCAGGTTAAGAGGGATGTGGCGAAAGCCAAGGAAAAGGCATATGAGGAGCTGTATGAGAGGTTGGACACTAAGGAAGGAGAAAAGGATTTGTACCGATTGGCCAGGCAGAGGGACCGAGCTGGAAAGGATGTACTGCAAGTTAGAGCAGTAAAGGATGGAGAGGGAAATGTGTTGACTAGTGAGGAAAGTGTGTTGAGAAGGTGGAGGGAGTATTTTGAGCAGCTGATGAATGAGGAAATCAGAGAGAGAGAAGGTTGGATGATGTGGAGTTGGTGAAGCAGGATGTAGATAGGATTAGTAAGGAGGAAGTGAGAGCAGCGATTAAGAGGATGAAGAGTGGAAAGTCGGTTGGACCAGATGACATACCGGTAGAAGCGTGGAGATGTTTAGGAGAGATGGCAGTGGAGTTTTTGACCAGATTGTTTAACAGGATTTTGGAAGGTGAGAAGATGCCTGAGGAATGGAGAAGAAGTGTGCTGGTACCGATCTTTAAGCATAAAGGAGATGTGCAGACCTGCAGTAACTACAGGGGTATTAAGTTGATCAGTCACACCATGAAGTTATGGGAAAGAGTAGTGGAAGCCAGGCTGAGAGAAGAGGTGACCATCTGTGAGCAACAGTATGGTTTCATGCCGAGGAAGAGCACCACAGATGCCTTATTTGCTTTGAGAATGTTGATGGAGAAGTATAGAGAAGGACAGAAGGAATTGCATTGTGTATTTGTGGATTTAGAGAAGGCGTACGACAGGGGTGCCAAGAGAGGAGTTGTGGTATTGTATGAGGAAGTCAGAAGTGTCAGAGAAGTATGTGAGGGTGGTGCAGGACATGTATGAGGACAGTGTGACGGCAGTGAAGTGTGCAGTAGGTACGACAGACTGGTTTAGAGTGAAGGTTGGACTGCATCAAGGATCGGCCCTGAGCCCTTTCCTGTTTGCAGTGGTGATGGACAGGTTGACGGACGAGGTCAGACAGGAGTCTCCCTGGACTATGATGTTTGCGGATGATATTGTGATTTGTTGTGAGAGTAGGGAGCAGGTTGAGAAGAGCCTGGAGAGATGGAGATATGCGCTGGAGAGAAGGGGAATGAAACTCAGTAGGAGTAAGACAGAATACATGTGTGTGAATGAGAGGGAGGGCAGTGGAGTGGTGCGGTTGCAGGGAGAAGAGCTTCAGAAGGTGGAGGAATTCAGGTACCTGGGGTCAACAGTGCAAAGTAATGGAGAGTGTGTTAGAGAAGTGAAGAAAGAGTGCAGGCAGGGTGGAGTGGGTGGAGAAGAGTGACAGGAGTGATTTGTGATAGTAGGGTATCTGCAAAATTGAAAGGAAAAGTTTATAGGACTGTGGTGAGACCTGCGATGTTGTATGGTTTAGAGACAGTGGCATTGAGTAAAAGACAGGAGGTGGAGCTGGAGGTAGCAGAGCTGAAGATGTTGAGGTTTTCGTTGGGAGTGACGAGGATGGATAAGATTAGAAATGAGTTTATTAGAGGGACAGCGCATGTAGGATGTTTTGGTGACAAGGTGAGGGAGGCGAGATTGAGATGGTTTGGACATGTGCAGAGGAGGGACATGAATTATATTGGTAGAAGAATGCTGAGGATGGAGCCACCAGGTAGGAGGAAAAGAGGAAGGCCAAGAAGGAGGTTCATGGATGTGGTGAGGGAAGACATGCAGGTAGTTGGTGTAAAAGAGGCAGATGTAGAAGACAGGGTGGTATGGAGACGGATGATCCGCTGTGGCGACCCCTAATGGGAGCAGCCGAAAGAAGAAGAAGAAGAAGACTTAAAAACATTTTAAAGGCTAATTTGAATTTAGTACAGAAATGCCAATATTTCCAGTATAGGTTTAGCATGTACGGCGATGAAGGAGAGACCTGAAAATGAAACTTTACCGCATTCTTCAATTTACACAGCTGACAGATCGATTCACTGAAGAGGAAATGACATGTTATAATCAATGCTTTTTTTAACTCTGTTATTTTTGTTTACCTTTGAACTGTGAATTCATGACCCTCATTCTGGTGAGCTAATAGAAAATGAGAAAGTAGGCTTGTGGTATCAGTAAAAATAAGCTGCTTATTCAGGATTATGGTCTGAACTACATTTCTCATCACTGATTAGCACAAATATATACAATTCACTTTTACAGCACTCACGGTTGTCTTTCATGCTTGTTGTTGGATTCGCTCATGCTCAGGTTTATGGTTATGTTTTGTGCTATTTGGTGTTGCTTCATGAGCTTCGTTTCTTTGTTTTATATCTTTTCACTATAATTTAATTAATCTGCACTTGCATCCTCTTCTCCTCGTGTTACGCAACACTTATTTTTACACAGCACTCACACAGTTGATGTTACTTACCTCACTTTTTCCTAATGGCTTCTTTCTTGGAACACATCTCAAAAGAAATCTGCTAGGCGACAAAAAATGACCGCTACACCCTCTCCAGATTCATGTCATACCTATATCTAGTTCTCCCTCAAGCTACCTTTTTTGATTGTTTTCCTGCATTGTGATAGTAACATCTGTCAGTGCTACTGTAGCAGGTGAATTGCACACAGTGTCATTCAATCAGTAGATCAAAAGAAATGGTTGGATTCATTTGGAAAAAAATTATATCAGTTATGCACCAATTTGAGGATTTGGTCCAAAGCGTGAGTGGGAAAAGGTACCATTGTTAACCATGCTGAAAATTTCATTTCTTTTTTCTTTTTTTTTTTAAATTAACTATATAGTAAAACTGACTTTAGAATGGACATTACTATTAATCTTACATTCCAGTGCTCATGTTAGTTCTCACTCTCCAGTGTTCTGTACTGTTTAAAGACTATAATCACACTCTTGATGTCACCCAAATGAGGATTGTTCCCCTTTTGAGTCTGGTTCCTCTCAAGGTTTCTTCCTCATAACATCTAAGGGAGTTTTTCCTTGCCACAGTCGCCACGGCTGCTCATCAGGGATAAATACACACCGTTCACCTTAACTGTTGATTTCTGTAAAGCTGCTTTGAGACAATGTCTGTTGTGAAAAGCGCTATAGACATAAACTTGACTTGACTTGTCTATATATACATTTTATCTTTGAGTAGAACGCTATATTCATTCGTATTGTATTCTTCGATGCACTTTTACTGTCCCTTTTCTGTCCTTACCTCTGGATGGAGTTCTCTTCAATTGGAGACAAAGATCCATAAAGTTACTGAGCAACTTAAAAACTTTGAGGATATATTTGGGTTGTAATTATTATCAACATTCTACTACAATGGCTAAGGACCACAGCTTGCATTTAATCACTAATAACTGAAATGAATTGATGTTCGGTGCCACCCAGATGAGGGTTTTCAAGATTTCATGCATCTCAGGAGCCACTGGCTCACTCATAAGGGAACAAACTAATACATACTTTTATAACCGCTTTAAGATAATGTCCATTGTTAAAAGATCTATACAAATAAAAATAAATTAAACTGAATCAATTTCCATTGACTTTCATTTACACTTTCATCCAGAAAAAAACACACTGTATAATAATAATAATACACTATAAACAATGAAGCTATTTCACTGATCTTCTTATTTCTTATGTAACTCTCTCTCATGAGGTATATGGCATTTTAAAGACTCTTCGCTGTAATGAATACAAATCATCAGGACTTGTGCATGCTGCATAAATATTTCCATTGTTTTGGCCCTGTGTCACAAGATGGTTAGGGTTGAACTATATCAGCTGAGATTTCCAAGTAATGTTTACTTTGTCCATTGTTAAGCATGAGGGCTTCACCAGAAGGTCACTTCTTGTTATGGTAAGTTGGATTTCACTCCCATGAACGTAAAAACATGTTGCGTGACTGCATTAAATCATTGCAGTATAACTGTTTGAGTGTGACATGCAATATATATGGCACTTATGGACACTCTGTTTGGACTGTTAGCTATTGCACACACTCAACTTGTGTGACTGATCTGTAAAACCCGGACTCAACACACAATCACTTCACACGTCCATGCCCATATTATATCACTTCATTACTACAAACTGTTTACATGCTGTTTTTTGCACATATTTTCTGACTGCTGCTATTGCTTTTTTTGCGCAAACCATTTCGTTTACATTTTGTTTAATTACAATGTTCACTCCCGTACTCACTATTTTTTACACACAGCACTGTGTAATATACAGCATGTCTACTGGTGGCGTTATTTTGTGTTTCTCACAGTGTATTTGTCCTACACTGTCTTGTATTGTCTTTCACTGTCTTGTGTTGTCTGTCTTGCACTGTTTGCACCAGGTTGCACACTTCATGTGGGGAGGACACTTACGAGTCCTTAGCCCTGTGTTTTCTGTTATGTAGCTTTATGTTGTTTTATGTGGAACCAGGGTTCAGGAGGAACGTTGTTTCATTTCACTGTGTACTGCGTCAGATATAAGTGGTTGAAATAACTACAAAAACCTATTGACTTGACTATTGTTATAGAAGCTATATGCTATATATTATATAAGCTATAAGTGATACTTATATTTTGACCTTTAATAAGATTGTATTATCTCATCGCTGCGGCCCGGGTTCGAACCCCGGTCAGGGAACCAACCCCAGCCATTAGGGTTGCACAAGCCAGTGCACTCTTAGTACCGGTCCCAAGCCCACATAAATGGGGAGGGTTGCGTTAGGAAGGGCATCCAGTGTAAAAACATGTGGATAATGAATACGGATGATCCGCCGTGGTGACCCCTAATAGGAGAAGCCGAGAAGTTTATTAGGATAATAATTATGATGGTCCAGTCATGGTATACATTATAATTGCATTTCCACTGCAGTTGTTCTATGTTTATTGTATTTACGTAATATATGTATTATCGATGCCTAGATTGCCTAGATACAAAGAAAAAAGTGCACAATAAACAGTCCTTCAATTCATTTTTGACCTGTTGGATGTTCAGATTATGATGATTTTGAAGATCTGGCCCATGTATACACTATGTTACATAACCCTAATTTTACAATAGCATAAATAAATAGAAACTAGCAAAATGCATTTCACATATTGCACAGCTATCATTCCAGGGGTCAACCGGGGTCAATAGTGTTGTTATTTGTTAATCTGGTACAGAAGCACAGAAATGCAAGGTGTGAGATTTTATTTTTGAAGTGACTTGTCATTATTTTGACTAAGTATCTTATTATCTTGATGACTTGCTAAGTTATTAATACGATTTGCCGAATGCTTGCGACTTAGTTGCTTATTATTACAACTCACTAAATCATTCTTGGGACTTGTTGAGTTCCTATTATGACTCTGTACTTCATTTATATGCACTTATTAACTTCCCATTCAGATGCATTAACTCTATACTGTAACTTGGTGAGTTGTAATTATGACTGTAACTCTTATGGTCACTTACTAACTTGCTATTAAAACTCACTAGCTGGGTATTACAATTTATTTACATGCTATTGTTGCCCACTTACTCATTACAACATGGCAAGGTATTACTTGGTAACTTATTATAATGACTTACAAACATTACATTACTTCAACTTAATTGTTATTGTGACCTACTAACCAGTTACGACATCGTTCATAGCAAATCGATATTACAGCTTGGTAACACTTTATTACGAGTAACTAACTCATACCAACCCCTGACTGATTCATCATTTCATGCATTTCATAGTGGATCAGTGCTTTCTTTATATTTTATTTTTCGGAAAGTTCATGCTGTGATTTATCGTATTTCTATTGGACACTCATCTTCACATGATACGAATTCGCAGCTCAGTGTTCATCATACTTGATCTTTGAAACGCAGCGACATGAAAAACCACTGCTCACATGCGTTAAATGGGATTTAGTGGAGGGAAAAGTACAGCATCCATTATTTAAACTAATATTTGTTATTACCACTTGCTTTTTTGTGATATAGTAACTTTTTAGAATTTGTTTTTAATTTGATCAAATGTAAAATAATTGTATTTACTAACTAGTAACTACATTGTAATAAGTATTTTGAAATAACAATTGACTAAGTCGAAATAGCTTAGTGAGAGGTGTTTTATTGTTTTTGTTGATTAATTTTATTTACATATTCTTAATAAAAAACTACACTGATCCTGTGCTAATGTCTTCCTCCAGCTATACTTTGCACAGAGACACTATGATGTCTCATGTATCATCCTGGGATCCTGAAGACTCAATATTTTTCTCCCGTGATCGCAACATGGTTAAGTGTATGTAGATGAGATGCCAATAAAAATTGGCAGGTCTATTTAAATGATTTAAAGAAATAGATTAGGTGAAAATGCAAATGTAGCAAACGAGCAACAATTTCTGTAATTTTTATATTCTTTCATCTGCCATTCATTTTCCTGTATTGTATTATATTATTGACAGTTATTATGTTTGTTATTGACTTCATTTTCTTTATTAATTAAAATGAATACCTAATTTTGTATGTAACATATAATATATGAATTAGTTTTGCATTTCATGGTTTATGATGAACAGTGCATGATGTTCTCCATGCATTTAGCATTTTTCGTACAATAAACATACATTAATACACACATATACACTCACTTTGAAATGATTAAATATTTACTTTTCAGACATTATGCAAATCAACCCGATACTTTATCTACTATCAGCCTGCTGTATCTCATGAGCGTCTGACTCGGAGGATAATAACACCTTGCAGAGCATCCGGACCAAATTTATGACCTTTTGAAAATCGTATGTAAATCACACATAAGGTTGTGCCCACTGAACCGTCCCACCAAGGTGGAGACGATATTGAATCCGCGCTTTGCTCGAGTCCGTTAATGAAGTGAACCGAAAGCGCGCCGACTTTGTCGAACACTTCCGTAATGAGAAATTAACAATCGCGGCAGACAGGGCAGGGCCGCTCTGAAATGTTAAACCGTATTTAATACAAGCGGAGTTTTTTCTTATCGTGAATTAAAAGAAAGAGAAGCTTTGTTCTGTCAGACCTAATTTATTCACAGAGAGTGCTCGGAGAATGCTTCAATTTTTTTCTCCCACGTGTTAGTCTGGCTGCTTCATTTGGACTGAATAATGCCTCCTACGATAGAAAGGAGAAAAAAAAATAAAAAAACGAGAGGGGCCGTGGAATTTCATTTGCAAGCTTGTACTCGCAGCGAGCGCATTATTATTGGTCATTTCAGATTCCTCTGCCTTTCCAAAGCCCATCAGTTACTACACAAGGAACGTGAGATTGACTGAAAAGGAATGAAAGGAGATTTTCCCGGATGAGAAACGCCAAGAGGTGACAAAAGACACCTGATACGAGGCTGTATATGTGTCACGGAGCTGAACTATCCTGCAGTGTGGCTGTTAATTGCCACAACCCTGGGCCTTAGGCCTGTATGGCAGCAATTGTAAAATACTGCAGGGCAGCTCATAAATGCCTTTCTTCAACTAAACATTCCTATTGATTCCACTCTTCCCTTAGCCCATCTGCTACAGTAACAGATAATCAATGCCTGGATAAATATATGAAGGCTGGTGGGAGTTGTGTATGTAAGGGAGGAGTTGGAACAAGAGCAGCGTCAGTATTTATAGTGATGTTCCTGTTTTTATGTGATCAGGAGCCCATGCTGGTGAATATGCCATAACACATTGTGCTCAATTGCTCTCCTGGCAGCTTTAAAATTATTGACAATAGAAGGCCTGCTCATTTTTTTCCCCTTCTTTTTTTTTTTTTTATAACTCTGCTTGATGATGTTTCTAGCCTTGGCCACCCTCCAGGCGTTTCCTCTAGATTTTTTGCTTGTCCTTGCCGAAGTGCTTTACTACCCAGAGAACAAACAAAAGGTGACAAATTACACCGGCTCTTAAACCGCTATTATCCTCCACTTACGAGGCCAGTAAAGCATCCACCTGAGATGACCGTACCGTTCATCTGCACCCGAAACCGCGAGCCGAGCTGACGTTGATAAATTGCGCTCACTGTTGCAACGTCTCATACAGCGCAATATGAATTGCAGCTACGCCAGTGGCACAAACCCGGTCATTAAACGACGTTTACTGGATTTGAACGGGTCATCGGATTATCAGACGTTAAAACGTAACGTCATTATCATTTTTGAAAAGGAAACACCAGCTCTGGTTTTCCGTCACATTTTTCTCAGAGCACCTGGAAAAGTTTATGAGTGTTATATAAGGAAAAGAATTTACAATCTGGCCTGAACTTCACCTCTGTTTTGAAATCGAATGCACGTGTTATACATAAGGTTAAAGTATGAATACAAATGAAGAACGCTTACAAAATTGACTCAGGATGATGTATGCTTGCTTTTTTTTTTTTTTCCGAAAACATTCACAGTGTGTGTGTGTGTGTGTGTGTGTGTGTGTGTGTGTGTGTGTGTGTGTGTGTGTGTGTGTGTTTGAAGGATGAATTGTTTACTGAAAATGTAAACCATGACAAATTGTAATACGTGAAACTTAATAATAATGTAAACTCAGATCGAATGATGCAGCTTGGCTTAAAGAAAGGAGGAAGAAAATGTTGCATTTGTGTGTGTGTGTGTGTGTGTGTGTGTGTGGTGTGTGTGTGTGTGTGTGTGTGTGTGTGTGTGTGTGTGTGTGTGTGTGCATGCTTATGGATGATTTGATTTGTGTGCATGTTTGTGTATCTTTACTTCTCCTCATGCAGACTGTATATATACGTGTGTATGTGGAAAACAAATCGTTCTCTTTTTTCCTTCTGCTTCTGCTCCTAGAGATCACCGACAGGGTGAATATGAGTTCATATTACTTTAGTTCTGCCTGTGACATTTTCTTCACCACACAAACAAATTTGCTGATGGCAAGTTGAAATGTTCAACCTTTTTTGCACCTGTACTGAAAACCAAAGATAAATGACCTAATGTATTTTTTCCTCCTTATTATAAACAATAATACATGGGATTGTTTAGGATTTCCTCCCTGTCTTCACACTGAGCAACTGAAGACAGATTTTCAGACTTAGACATAAATGCCAGAGCGTGCAGTCGCCAGCCTGGTGTCAAGTGTGTGAGCGGCAAATGACGTCTAAAGGTTTCCTAAAAGGCAGGCCTAGTGTGTTTCTCAATCTGTCTGCTAATAGGAATTTTCAATTGAGTGGTACACTTACACACACATTTACACACACACACACACACACACACACACACACACACACACACACACACACACACACACACACACACACACACAAACTCTGATAGAAGGAGTTTTTTGGTACTTCTTTTAACAAAAATATATTTCCAGATTAGGCAGAAATCAGAAATACACACTGACACACTTATGTTTGTATATGAGATATTTAAAATGACTTGGACTTCAGGATACCTGAAATAATACAAAGCTTACAAACCTACACAATGAATTTATCTCCTCATGGAAACCAGCTAAAGGTCCTCACAGGGTCAAAATGCTTTGCATCAATATGAGGACATTTGTTCCTCTTTTAAAGAGATAGGAAAAATAGCACCCACACACACCTGGTAGTCAGAGGAACAGACAAAAATAATACATTAATGAATCATAATAATAATAATAATAATAATAATAATAATAATAATAATAATAATAATGACCTATAAATGCAGCATCATTCTCTTACATTTCTTTATATTTTACAGGCAATATTGATTTGAGCAAACAAGGAAAAATCCAAACAATTTCTTCTTACAAAAACATCTAAGACAGAGAGGACCTACTGAAAAGAACAAATAAAAGTGATTGTTTTGCTGCCTCTGCTTTTCTCTCATGGAGCTGGATTTATGGCTCATTCTGCATAAAAAAAATATCTAAATGTTTGTGAGATTTTCTTCTGTTCCTGTACATCATGCTCTACATCTGAAATGCTCTTGGTCTGTCTCTTGCATGCACATCCTGTTTCATATACAGCTACATACTTTCAACGATGCTCAAGTCAGGGAGTTTTGAGGTTTTGAGTTTTGAGTAGTTCATGGTGGGTTTTGAGGAATGTTTTATCATTGTGAAGAGCCAATCTCTTTTCAGCTTCCATTTCTTGACTGACTTTCTGCTTCCAAAATATGTTTTTTTACTGGAACTTGTTCTTCCTCTTACATGAACAGTGCTTCCTGTGCCACTGACTGTCACATGAGCCCAAAACAGAACTAATCCGCCCCTACGATTGACAGCATGCAAGGTGTTCTTCTGCTCATGACATGCGACTCTATTTGTTCTCCACACATGTTCTCTATTTTTCAACTCTTTAGTCCATATAGCTTATTTTTCTAAATGTTATATTATCATTATTATTATTATTATTATTATTATTATTATTATTATTATTATTATTATTATCATTATCATTATCATTATTATTATTATCATTATTATTATTATTATTATTATTGTTGTTGTTGTTGTTGTTGTTGTTGTTGTTAATATAATAATAACAACAGTAATAATAATGATAACTATTATTATTATTTTTGTATTATAGTAATATAATAATAACAATAACAATAATAACAATAATAATAATGACCAGACTAAAAAAATTTAAGTCCCCATAAATCCAGTATTATAGGATTACATTTCTTTGACCTGAGCAAGAAAAAATGAATCCAAATCCAAATCTAAGTGCCAGAGAACCTATAAAGTAAAATGAAAGCTATTGTTTTGTTGTCTTTGCTTTTCTCGTATAAAGCTGGATTTATGGCACAAGAGTTCTATTTTTCAACTTCTTTAGTACCTAGAACTTATTTTCTCAAAGGTTTTTTGGGCTAATATAGACATTCATTTTTTTTTTTTTTTTTGTAATAATTTTGTTTCTTCTGACTCTTCCATGCTGAACAAACGTTTGTGCGAGCAAACACTGCAGGGTAGAACTGCACACCACCACATCGGTGTCAGCTTCTCCTTCCTGCAGGTCCTTGTTTGCAGATCATGTGTGGGTTTCAGACAGTGGAAATTGTGAGCTAGATATTCTTTGATATCTTTTTATAGCTTTCCTCTGGTTTGTGGACCTCAGGTTAGCTTCATTTTCAGATCCTCACTTATCTGCTTCAAGTAGATTGCTGCTCAAGCACCAGCTTTGAAGAGTTTAAGAATTTATTACACTCTGGAATTGTTTTTCTATTGACACTTCTCTAACCTGAGTAACAATGACTAATGAGTCAATTAAAGCCTAATGAGTTAATTAAGTTCAGAGACTTTACAACTGGTGAAGTGCTCAAACTTTTGCACATACCACATTTTCCAGGGATTTTTTCCCCCGAAAATAAAACTGCATTTCCATGTTATTTATGAAGAATTGCCTGCTTTGTTGAAATGTTGTATTTACCTTGTTTCACTTCAGAAAACCAATAGAACCTGTTATTTTTTTGCAGGTGTGCCCAAAATCTGGATGCTACAGTTGAATTATAACAAACCTAAGTTGGTTATAAATAATGGCAAAAGAAATAAATGTTCTTTGACTTCTAATAGATACCTGTAATTGTACCTGTTTAAATAATGAGCCTGTTATTTGAATAGGTTCATAAAATGAGTTATTATGTTGGTTATTGAACATTATAACTTTAAATGATGTAATTTTAATTACATTTACATTTACATTTGCGGCAATTAGCAGACACCTTTATCCAGAGCGACGGTCAAATCCATGCTTTGAGTCTCTAGTAATGAATAAATCTACACTGGTACGCAAAGTTTACAAACTTAATATAAATATAACTCTTGAATTCTACAAACTTGGAAAGTGCTAATTTAAGTGTTTCAGGAAGAGGTAGGTCTTCAGTCGTTGCTTGAAGATAGTCAGGGACTCTGCTGTACGGACATCTAGGGGAAGTTTATTCCACCACTTTGGTGCCAGAACAGAGAAGAGCCTTGAAGTGTACTTACCTCTCATTTTGAGATAAGGTGGTACCAGTCGAGCAGTGCTGGAAGATCTCAGACAGCGTGGTGCAGTGCGAGATGTGATGAGGTCACTGAGGTAAGAGGTCACTGAGGTAATTTTATCATATAATGATAGATATTTTTGTTTTATGCAATGTTTTATATTTATCTCTGGAGTTTTCAGAGGTGTTGATTGCATGTTGGCTGCTTTTCATTCACTCTTCAGTGCAACTCCTCCTAAACCATCTCAACTGAATTTAGATCAGGTCATTTGACGCAACACTCCATCACTCTCCTTCTTGAACAAATAGCTCTTACATAACCTAAAAGTGTGTTTGGAGTCATTGTCCAAATTATGCTTCCATTAAGTGCAAACCAGATGGAATGGCACATAGCTGCAAAATGCTGTGGTGAACATGCTTGTTGAGTGTGCAGTCAAATTTGACTAAATCACCAGCAGAGTCACCAGCAAAGCACCTCCACACCATCACACCTTCTCCTCCATGCCTCACAGTGGGAACCATCTGTTCACCCTCTGTATGTCTAACAATGATACAGTGATTAGAACCAAAATCCTCACATTTGGACTAATCAGACCAAAGGACAGTTTTTTATTGATCTAATGTCTATTGATTGTGTCTCTTGGCTCAAGCAAAGTAATGGTTTATTTGACGCAATTCAACCAAGGCCTTACTCACGCAGACTTCTCTGAACAGTTTATGTTAAAATATACCTACCAATTAAACTCTAAGAATAATTTATGTAAATGGGGGTTTTTTGAGGCTGGAAATTCTAAAAACGTCTTCTGCAGCAGAGGTAGCTTTTGGTCTTCTTTCCTTGAATGGGCCTCATGAAAGCCAGTTTCGTCATAGTGTCTGATAATTTTAGAGACTGCACTTGGGGATACATTTTAAGTTCTTGTGATTTTTTTACATTTCTTAAAGTAATTATGGACTGACTTTTTTTTTACTTACCTTTTACTTTTCTTGGATTTATACAGTACTTGTAATAGCACTAATGGGCTATTGCCTCAAGAAAGCAAGACATGTCACAAATTAACTCTTGACAAGGCAAACCTGTAAACTGAAAAAGGAAAAAAAAAAAATTCAGGTGACTACCTTGTGAATCTGATGAAAGAATGCCATGAAAGTTTGCCAAGCTGTATAACAGCTATATGTAGCTTCTTTGGACAATCTAAAATCTAAAACTTATTCCAATGCTTTTTTGTTTTTCTACATAATTTCGTGCTGTTTGTGTTTTTTCATAGTTGCATGCAATGTTATAAGTAATAACAGTAAAGAAAAAACACTGAAGTAGAAGATGTGTCCAAACATTTTACAGATACTGTATATTACCGTCTGGGGATCCATGGAATTGCAGAGCAACACAGGAATTCTGAAGATGGATTTGGACTGTACATAGGGTCAACTGTCTGCTACAATGGCTCAGGACCACAAGTTGCATTTAATCGCCTATAGCTGAACACCTCAACAACCATGAACTGTAATGAATGGACATTCGGTGTCACCCAGATGAGTATGGGTTCTCTCTTAAATCTGGTTCCTCTCAAGGTTCCTTCTTAATGAATTCTCAGGGAGTTTTTCTTTGTCACAGTCGCCACTGGCTCGCTGATTAGGGGATACATTTACAATTATAAGGAACAAACGTATACATTCTTTACTACCGCTTTATCTTTGTAAAGCTGCTTTGAGACAATGTCTATTGTTGAAAGCACAGTACAATAAAAAAGTATTGAATGCTGGAACATGTTTAGGTATCTTGGAAAATGTCATTTTTACTTTTACTTAAATTTTACTTTTGGCCATATAATGAATATGATATAATACGTATATAACACATATGGGCTTGTAATTCTGCACTAAAAGCATAATAAACTCTGCAAAACACACACACACACACACACACACACACACACACACACACACACACACACACACACACCACACACACACACATCTGCACAAACAGTGTAATAATGATGACAGCTCTGTAGGACAGAGTGGTTGTGAAGTGATGTAATTGGGTCATGCGAAGTTAAAAGGCTTCATTTTACTCGAAATGCCAGAAATGAATGAAAGACGAAACAGAGCCTGTTGTTTTTCCCTCCTTACCCAACACCAGTAATCCATTTTTTAAGGCCATCCGTCTGCTTGACAGTGCACTTAGACGTGTGTAATTGGGTGTAAATGTGGTTGGTTTGGGGATTGGAGCGCTGAATGCACCATTAGCGTGGCCAGCCATGAGCCTTTGCGCATAGACAATTTGCTCCAATGGGACATTGATTTCCATTCAGCAGGAATTGATGCTGAAACAAATCATAAAGCGCATAAACATGCGGGGACACGCACGGGCACCGGGGACAAAAACACGTCCTGCCAAATGAGCCTTTCCGAGCTCCCACACAGGTATGATAACATATGTCACATGCATGTGGTCTACAAACTGTACATTTTTTTCAAAACAAATAATTAATGAATAAAAAGAAAAGAAAAAAGCTGTTACATTATTGCCATTTATCTGTATAGATCATGTAAACAGCTCTACAGCTGGTACAGTAGCTGAATACCGTAAGCCCTTGAGGATACAAATATATATTTCCTGTATAGCGTGGTATGAAATTTTAATGGAAGCGTGTCATGTTTTCAGTACTGCATGCAAAGCAACTTGCCCTAGGCCAGTTTCCAGCCAGACGACTGGCTCCTGCCTTTCTCGCTCATTTCACATGCTAATCCACACACCTAATATTATTTCCTTTCGCTTTTCTGCCGCCATTCCACAATTTTTACACACGTTACTATTATGTCTGCGGAGAACGACACGGCTATCAACACGCATTAACACTGATCCATGAATTTCCTGATCGAGTGAAGCTACAAACACACTCCCACTGCAGGAAGTCAAGGGTGAATCAGCACAAACGCTTTCATTATACGAATTATCCGAAGGTTGGAGGTGACCATTATGGTCACTGTGATAGATCTCTGTCATTACAAATGCATTCAATTTAATTTGAACTTTTTTTTTTTTGCTGAGACACATTTTCTGACTATGAAAGCATGATTGATTAGGACAAATCTGCAAGCTCAGTAGCTTACTCAAAGTAGCTCATACTGTACATTCAAAAATATGTGTATATATATATACATATATATATATATATTATATATATATATATATATATATATATATATATATATATATATATATATATATATAATAAATATAATGGCTTGAGATATTTTAATAAAAGGTTTTTTTTTGCATCATTACACATTATGTAACAGAAAATGATTGACACATATAGGTAGGACACCAAGGATGATTTAAGAGCAAACAACAAACTTGAATTAAAATTGCATTTGCTTTTATTTTTCACATGGGAAAGCTGAGAGTACAGTTGTTTGCATTTCCTTCAAAGGAGAGGAAGGAAAAGTTTAACTGCTCTTGAAAGAATTATCTGGTTTTAACCAAACGTTCATTCATTCATCCATCCATTCATTCATTCATTCAATTATTCATTCATTCATTCATTCATTCATTCATTCATTCATTCATTCATTTATTCATTCATTCAATTATTCATTCATTCATTCATTCATTCATCCATTTATTCATTCATTCATTCATTCATCCATTCATCCATTTGTTCATTCAATCATCCTTTCATTCATTCATTCATTTGTTGGTTCATTCGTTCGTTCGTTCGTTTCGTTCGTTCGTTCGTTCGTTCGTTCGTTCGTTCGTTCGTTCATTCATTCATTCATTCATTTATTCATTCATCCATTTACTCATTTATTCATTTAATCATCCTTTTATTCATTAATTCATTCATTCATTCATTCATCCATTTATTCATTCATTCGTTTATTCATTCATTCATCTCCATTTATTCATTCATTCATTCATTCATTCATTCATCCATCATTTATTCATTTATTCATTCATTCGTTTATTCATTCATTCATTCATTCATCATCCATTTATTCATTATTCATTCATTCGTTTATTCATTCATTCATTCATTCATTCATTCATTCATTCATTCATCCATTTATTTATTTATTCATTTATTCATTTATTCATTCATTCAGCTCATCATCCTGGTCTAAAATGCACTTGTTCATTCCATGGGATTTATTCTTGCCTATCCACCTACTAGCATGGTTTGGCAAGCTAGAAAGAAACAGAAGAAACCAAAAGAAACGCACACAGACAAGAGTAATACAGCTCAGAAATAAACTCAGGAACCTGAAGGTGTGAGGTGACATTTCTTGTAAACCCACTGCATCTGTAATAAACTTACCAGGGATAACTATTTTGACAGGCTTTTTTTTTTTTTTGCTGTGAAGTTGTAGAAGTTTGCAGTACTCACCTGGATAGAAACCTTCATTAATGTTACTATATATAAACAGCACTGGGGAAAACACATGAGAGTCTGGAAACCTAAACTCCATAAATAGAATAAATAGAATAAAGAAAAATATTACAAACGAATTGATATAACAACCATGTACAAATGCATACTTTTAAAATGTCCTGGTTTAGTAGGTATACGTACTAGTACTCGTATTAGTACTCGTATTCTTTTAACAGCATAAATAAATAAACTAATAAACTAGCAAACTAGGAAATAAATAATACAAATCTAGCTCACAAGCTTGCATACGCTTCAGTTTGTTGCACAGTCCTGTGTTTTGTTTCCAGGAATTCCCAAATATCTAAATAAATATGGCTGCTAACATAAATAATGATGCATGGCAAACTAGTTAATTTGCTTATACAGACTAAATAAGAAAAATATATTTGTGAACAATTTTAAGTCTAAACATTTCAGCTAAAAAGTACTGATGGCTGTTAATGTTTTTCTCTATGTACAGATATTTAGCTGTAAGGTGAATGTGTAGTAAGCAGGTGAGTCATCTGGCAGTTGATCTTGCTCAGTTTTTGTTAGTGTTTCCACGTACTTACGTGTCCTTGAAACTAAATAGACTGTCTTTTTATTGCAGGTTTTCATTCTCTTTACCTCATAAATGGTAGCTTTTGCTGGCGCATTCTTTACCTGATGTTTTCTGGATTTTGCTGATGGAGGCTTTTAAATATGTTTACATTTTATGTTCATATTAATTTTTGAGATGCCCTTATTCAGACTGATTTACAATTATCATATTTATACAATGCAGAGTTAGGTTTAAGGCCTTGCTCAAGGATCAGCAGTGGCAGATTTGTGGTGCTGGGATTGAGACTCTAACATCTAAAGCACTGAGATACTACCAGATCAGATGTCGTTTATTAGGGTTTCTTACTGCTGGGTAATTCATTCCACAAGTACTCTAACAATCATATCTCATCTTATTTATTAGATATTCTGCATGCTGATTACAGAAAGAGTAAAAAATATAAATCAGCCAATGTGTGAAGTGCAGCGGGTTATTACATAATTACATATATATACACAATACAGACCAAAGTAAGTTTGGACACACCTTCTCATTCAAACAGTTTTCTTTATTTTCATGACTATGAAAATTGTAGAGTCACACTGAAGGCATCAAGGGCTATTTGACAAGAAGGAGATGATGGGGTGCTGCGCCAGATGACCTGACCTCACAGTCACCGGACCTGAACCCAATCGAGATGGTTTAGGGGTGAGCTGGACCGCAGAGTGAAGGCAAAAGGGCCAACAAGTGCCAAGCATCTCTTGGGGAACTCCTTCAGACTGTTGGAAGACCATTTCAGGTGACTACCTCTTGAGCTCATCAAGAGAATGCCAAGAGTGTGCAAAGCAGTAATCAAAGCAAAAGGTGGCTACTTTGAAGAACCTAGAACTTTTGGTCTGTACTGTGTGTTATATATATATATATATATATATATATAAAAAAACCTACATCCAGGATTCTGATTGACCTGCACATGACACATTATCAAACCATAGGCATATTAGAGCTAAAGGATTAACACCATGACCAAGGGGCTGAGCAGTGTGACTCTGTCAGTCAGTGACTTGAACACAAACCCTTCTGGTTGATATGATTTTTATCCGTTGCTGTTACGCAATAAAGAGGAGGCGGATGCGAGTACAGTTTATTTAACTGAGACACTTCAAACATGAATTACTAATTGAAAAAATTTTAAACGAAGAACAAGAAAAAAATAACTCAAGCAATAATACAAGGACTGTGGAAAACAACAACATTAATAGAAATGCAACAGATTAATATTAATACTATTAGTGGTAGTAGTAGTATATATATGAGGAGAAGGAGGAGGAAGAGGAGTATTTTATTATTTTTTTTATTATTATTATTATTATTCATCTGACTCAAAGACCTCATCATCTCGCACTGCACCATGCTGTCTGAGATCCTCCAGCACTGCTCAACTG
>JBCEWE010001629.1:22500-25648 GCA_039877035.1 Silurus lanzhouensis | reverse complement strand
TTCTCGCTTACGGCCATACCACTCTGAGAACACTCGATCTCGTCTGATCTCGGAAGCTAAGCAGGGTCGGCCTGGTTAGTACTTGGATGGGAGACCGCCTGGGAATACCAGGTGCTGTAAGCTTTAATTTTTTTTCTTTGCTTTCATGCTTAATTTAAGGATGAACATCTCTGTGGTGGATAAAGTGTAAAAGGTTAAACTGAAATTGCAGAAAAGGCATATAAGCAAACAAACACGCTGACAAGCAAAAATAAATTGGCAATTTTGAACCCCGATTCTCGCTTACGGCCATACCACTCTGAGAACGCTCGATCTCGTCTGATCTCGGAAGCTAAGCAGGGTCGGCCTGGTTAGTACTTGGATGGGAGACCGCCTGGGAATACCAGGTGCTGTAAGCTTTAATTTTTTTCTCTCCTTTGCTCATGCTTAATTTAAGGATGAACATCTACTGTGGTGGATAAAGTATAAAAGTTGAACTGGAATAGCAGAAAGCATATAAGCAAACAAACACGCTGACAAGCAAAAATAAATTGGCAATTTTGAACCGCGATTCTCCCTTACGGCCATACCACTCTGAGAACGCTCGATCTCGTCTGATCTCGGAAGCTAAGCAGGGTCGGGCCTGGTTATACTTGGATGGAGACCCCTGGGAATACCAGGTGCTGTAAGCTTTAATTTTTCTTTTCTTTGCTTTCATGCTTAATTTAAGGATGAACATCTTCTGTGGTGATAAAGTGTGAAAAGGTTAAACTGAAATTGCAGAAAAGGCATAAAAGCAAACAAACACGCTGACAAGCAAAAATAAATTGGCAATTTGAACCGCGATCTCGCTTACGGCCATACCACTCTGAGAACGCTCGATCTCGTCTGATCTCGGAAGCTAAGCAGGGTCGGGCCTGGTTAGTACTTGGATGGGAGACCGCCTGGGAATACCAGGTGCTGTAAGCTTTAATTTTTTCTTTCTTTGCTTTCATGCTTAATTTAAGGATGAACATCTACTGTGGTGATAAAGTTTAAAAGTTAAACTGAATAGCAGAAAGGCATATAAGCAAACAAACACGCTGACAAGCAAAATAAATTGGCAATTTTGAACCGCGATCTCGCTTACGGCCATACCACTCTGAGAACGCTCGATCTCGTCTGATCTCGGAAGCTAAGCAGGGTCGGGCCTGGTTAGTACTTGGATGGGAGACCGCCTGGGAATACCAGGTGCTGTAAGCTTTAATTTTTTTCTTCTTTGCTTTCATGCTTAATTTAAGGATGAACATCTACTGTGGTGGATAAAGTATATAAAAGTTAACTGAAATGCAGAAAGGCATATAAGCAAACAAACACGCTGACAAGCAAAAATAAATTGGCAATTTTGAACCGCGATTCTCGCTTACGGCCATACCACTCTGAGAACGCTCGATCTCGTCTGATCTCGGAAGCTAAGCAGGGTCGGGCCTGGTTAGTACTTGGATGGGAGACCGCCTGGGAATACCAGGTGCTGTAAGCTTTAATTTTTTTTTCTTTGCTTTCATGCTTAATTTAAGGATGAACATCTCTGTGGTGGATAAAGTTGAAAAGGTTAAACTGAATAGCAGAAAAGGCATATAAGCAAACAAACACGCTGACAAGCAAAAATAAATTGGCAATTTTGAACCGCGATTCTCGCTTACGGCCATACCATCTGAGAACGCTCGATCTCGTCTGATCTCGGAAGCTAAGCAGGGTCGGGCCTGGTTAGTACTTGGATGGGAGACGCCTGGGAATATCAGGTGCTGTAAGCTTTAATTTTTTTTTTCTTTGCTTTCATGCTTAATTTAAGGATGAACATCTTCTGTGGTGGATAAAGTGTGAAAAGGTTAAACTGAAATTGCAGAAAAGGCATATAAGCAAACAAACACGCTGACAAGCAAAAATAAATTGGCAATTTTGAACCGCGATTCTCGCTTACGGCCATACCACTCTGAGAACGCTCGATCTCGTCTGATCTCGGAAGCTAAGCAGGGTCGGGCCTGGTTAGTACTTGGATGGGAGACCGCCTGGGAATACCAGGTGCTGTAAGCTTTAATTTTTTTTCTTTGCTTTCATGCTTAATTTAAGGATGAACATCGTCTGTGGTGGATAAAGTTGAAAAGGTTAAACTGAAATTGCAGAAAAGGCATATAAGCAAACAAACACGCTGACAAGCAAAAATAAATTGGCAATTTTGAACCGCGATTCTCGCTTACGGCCATACCACTCTGAGAACACTCGATCTCGTCTGATCTCGGAAGCTAAGCAGGGTCGAGCCTGGTTAGTACTTGGATGGGAGACCGCCTGGGAATACCAGGTGCTGTAAGCTTTAATTTTTTTCTTTCTTTGCTTTCATGCTTAATTTAAGGATGAACATCTTCTGTGGTGGATAAAGTTGAAAAGGTTAAACTGAAATTGCAGAAAAGGCATATAAGCAAACAAACACGCTGACAAGCAAAAATAAATTGGCAATTTTGAACCGCGATTCTCGCTTACGGCCATACCACTCTGAGAACGCTCGATCTCGTCTGATCTCGGAAGCTAAGCAGGGTCGGGCCTGGTTAGTACTTGGATGGGAGACCGCCTGGGAATACCAGGTGCTGTAAGCTTTAATTTTTTCTTTCTTTGCTTTCATGCTTAATTTAAGGATGAACATCTACTGTGGTGGATAAAGTGTGAAAAGGTTAAACTGAAATTGCAGAAAAGGCATATAAGCAAACAAACACGCTGACAAGCAAAAATAAATTGGCAATTTTGAACCGCGATTCTCGCTTACGGCCATACCACTCTGAGAACGCTCGATCTCGTCTGATCTCGGAAGCTAAGCAGGGTCGGGCCTGGTTAGTACTTGGATGGGAGACCGCCTGGGAATACCAGGTGCTGTAAGCTTTAATTTTTCTTTCTTTGCTTTCATGCTTAATTTAAGGATGAACATCTACTGTGGTGGATAAAGTATTATAAAAGTTGAACTGGAATAGCAGGAAAGGCATATAAGCAAACAAACACGCTGACAAGCAAAAATAAATTGGCAATTTTGAATCGCGATCTTCGCTTACGGCCATACCACTCTGAGAATGCCCGATCTCGTCTGATCTCGGAAGCTAAGCAGGGTCGGGCCTGGTTAGTACTTGGATGGGAGACCGCCTGG
>JBCEWE010001629.1:0-17500 GCA_039877035.1 Silurus lanzhouensis | reverse complement strand
AGCAGGGTCGGGCCTGGTTAGTACTTGGATGGGAGACCGCCTGGGAATACCAGGTGCTGTAAGCTTTAATTTTTTTTTCTTTGCTTTCATGCTTAATTTAAGGATGAACATCTCTGTGGTGGATAAAGTGTGAAAAGGTTAAACTGAAATTGCAGAAAAGGCATATAAGCAAACAAACACGCTGACAAGCAAAAATAAATTGGCAATTTTGAACCGCGATTCTCGCTTACGGCCATACCACTCTGAGAACGCTCGATCTCGTCTGATCTCGGAAGCTAAGCAGGGTCGGGCCTGGTTAGTACTTGGATGGGAGACCGCCTGGGAATACCAGGTGCTGTAAGCTTTAATTTTTTCTTTCTTTGCTTTCATGCTTAATTTAAGGATGAACATCTTCTGTGGTGGATAAAGTGTGAAAAGGTTAAACTGAAATTGCAGAAAAGGCATATAAGCAAACAAACACGCTGACAAGCAAAAATAAATTGGCAATTTTGAACCGCGATTCTCGCTTACGGCCATACCACTCTGAGAACGCTCGATCTCGTCTGATCTCGGAAGCTAAGCAGGGTCGGGCCTGGTTAGTACTTGGATGGGAGACCGCCTGGGAATACCAGGTGCTGTAAGCTTTAATTTTTTTCTTTCTTTGCTTTCATGCTTAATTTAAGGATGAACATCTCTGTGGTGGATAAAGTGTGAAAAGGTTAAACTGAAATTGCAGAAAAGGCATATAAGCAAACAAACACGCTGACAAGCAAAAATAAATTGGCAATTTTGAACCGCGATTCTCGCTTACGGCCATACCACTCTGAGAACGCTCGATCTCGTCTGATCTCGGAAGCTAAGCAGGGTCGGGCCTGGTTAGTACTTGGATGGGAGACCGCCTGGGAATACCAGGTGCTGTAAGCTTTAATTTTTTCTTTCTTTGCTTTCATGCTTAATTTAAGGATGAACATCTACTGTGGTGGATAAAGTGTGAAAAGGTTAAACTGAAATTGCAGAAAAGGCATATAAGCAAACAAACACGCTGACAAGCAAAAATAAATTGGCAATTTTGAACCGCGATTCTCGCTTACGGCCATACCACTCTGAGAACGCTCGATCTCGTCTGATCTCGGAAGCTAAGCAGGGTCGGGCCTGGTTAGTACTTGGATGGGAGACCGCCTGGGAATACCAGGTGCTGTAAGCTTTAATTTTTTTTTTTCTTTGCTTTCATGCTTAATTTAAGGATGAACATCTTCTGTGGTGGATAAAGTGTGAAAAGGTTAAACTGAAATTGCAGAAAAGGCATATAAGCAAACAAACACGCTGACAAGCAAAAATAAATTGGCAATTTTGAACCCCGATTCTCGCTTACGGCCATACCACTCTGAGAACGCTCGATCTCGTCTGATCTCGGAAGCTAAGCAGGGTCGGGCCTGGTTAGTACTTGGATGGGAGACCGCCTGGGAATACCAGGTGCTGTAAGCTTTAATTTTTTCTTTCTTTGCTTTCATGCTTAATTTAAGGATGAACATCTACTGTGGTGGATAAAGTGTGAAAAGGTTAAACTGAAATTGCAGAAAAGGCATATAAGCAAACAAACACGCTGACAAGCAAAAATAAATTGGCAATTTTGAACCCCGATTCTCGCTTACGGCCATACCACTCTGAGAACGCTCGATCTCGTCTGATCTCGGAAGCTAAGCAGGGTCGGGCCTGGTTAGTACTTGGATGGGAGACCGCCTGGGAATACCAGGTGCTGTAAGCTTTAATTTTTTTCTTTCCTTTGCTTTCATGCTTAATTTAAGGATGAACATCTACTGTGGTGGATAAAGTATTATAAAAGTTGAACTGGAATAGCAGGAAAGGCATATAAGCAAACAAACACGCTGACAAGCAAAAATAAATTGGCAATTTTGAACCGCGATTCTCGCTTACGGCCATACCACTCTGAGAACGCTCGATCTCGTCTGATCTCGGAAGCTAAGCAGGGTCGGGCCTGGTTAGTACTTGGATGGGAGACCGCCTGGGAATACCAGGTGCTGTAAGCTTTAATTTTTTCTTTCTTTGCTTTCATGCTTAATTTAAGGATGAACATCTACTGTGGTGGATAAAGTGTGAAAAGGTTAAACTGAAATTGCAGAAAAGGCATATAAGCAAACAAACACGCTGACAAGCAAAAATAAATTGGCAATTTTGAACCGCGATTCTCGCTTACGGCCATACCACTCTGAGAACGCTCGATCTCGTCTGATCTCGGAAGCTAAGCAGGGTCGGGCCTGGTTAGTACTTGGATGGGAGACCGCCTGGGAATACCAGGTGCTGTAAGCTTTAATTTTTTTTTCTCTTCCTTTGCTTTCATGCTTAATTTAAGGATGAACATCTACTGTGGTGGATAAAGTATTATAAAAGTTGAACTGGAATAGCAGAAAGGCATATAAGCAAACAAACACGCTGACAAGCAAAAATAAATTGGCAATTTTGAACCGCGATTCTCGCTTACGGCCATACCACTCTGAGAACGCTCGATCTCGTCTGATCTCGGAAGCTAAGCAGGGTCGGGCCTGGTTAGTACTTGGATGGGAGACCGCCTGGGAATACCAGGTGCTGTAAGCTTTAATTTTTTCTTTCTTTGCTTTCATGCTTAATTTAAGGATGAACATCTACTGTGGTGGATAAAGTGTGAAAAGGTTAAACTGAAATTGCAGAAAAGGCATATAAGCAAACAAACACGCTGACAAGCAAAAATAAATTGGCAATTTTGAACCGCGATTCTCGCTTACGGCCATACCACTCTGAGAACGCTCGATCTCGTCTGATCTCGGAAGCTAAGCAGGGTCGGGCCTGGTTAGTACTTGGATGGGAGACCGCCTGGGAATACCAGGTGCTGTAAGCTTTAATTTTTTTCTTTCCTTTGCTTTCATGCTTAATTTAAGGATGAACATCTACTGTGGTGGATAAAGTATTATAAAAGTTGAACTGGAATAGCAGGAAAGGCATATAAGCAAACAAACACGCTGACAAGCAAAAATAAATTGGCAATTTTGAACCGCGATTCTCCCTTACGGCCATACCACTCTGAGAACGCTCGATCTCGTCTGATCTCGGAAGCTAAGCAGGGTCGGGCCTGGTTAGTACTTGGATGGGAGACCGCCTGGGAATACCAGGTGCTGTAAGCTTTAATTTTTTCTTTCTTTGCTTTCATGCTTAATTTAAGGATGAACATCTACTGTGGTGGATAAAGTGTGAAAAGGTTAAACTGAAATTGCAGAAAAGGCATATAAGCAAACAAACACGCTGACAAGCAAAAATAAATTGGCAATTTTGAACCGCGATTCTCGCTTACGGCCATACCACTCTGAGAACGCTCGATCTCGTCTGATCTCGGAAGCTAAGCAGGGTCGGGCCTGGTTAGTACTTGGATGGGAGACCGCCTGGGAATACCAGGTGCTGTAAGCTTTAATTTTTTTTTCTTTGCTTTCATGCTTAATTTAAGGATGAACATCTCTGTGGTGGATAAAGTGTGAAAAGGTTAAACTGAAATTGCAGAAAAGGCATATAAGCAAACAAACACGCTGACAAGCAAAAATAAATTGGCAATTTTGAACCCCGATTCTCGCTTACGGCCATACCACTCTGAGAACGCTCGATCTCGTCTGATCTCGGAAGCTAAGCAGGGTCGGGCCTGGTTAGTACTTGGATGGGAGACCGCCTGGGAATACCAGGTGCTGTAAGCTTTAATTTTTTTTCTTTGCTTTCATGCTTAATTTAAGGATGAACATCGTCTGTGGTGGATAAAGTGTGAAAAGGTTAAACTGAAATTGCAGAAAAGGCATTAAAGCAAACAAACACGCTGACAAGCAAAAATAAATTGGCAATTTTGAACCGCGATTCTCGCTTACGGCCATACCACTCTGAGAACGCTCGATCTCGTCTGATCTCGGAAGCTAAGCAGGGTCGGCCTGGTTAGTACTTGGATGGGAGACCGCCTGGGAATACCAGGTGCTGTAAGCTTTAATTTTTTTCTTTCTTTGCTTTCATGCTTAATTTAAGGATGAACATCTACTGTGGTGGATAAAGTGTGAAAAGGTTAAACTGAAATTGCAGAAAAGGCATATAAGCAAACAAACACGCTGACAAGCAAAAATAAATTGGCAATTTTGAACCCGATTCTCGCTTACGGCCATACCACTCTGAGAACGCTCGATCTCGTCTGATCTCGGAAGCTAAGCAGGGTCGGGCCTGGTTAGTACTTGGATGGGAGACCGCCTGGGAATACCAGGTGCTGTAAGCTTTAATTTTTTTCTTTCTTTGCTTTCATGCTTAATTTAAGGATGAACATCTACTGTGGTGGATAAAGTATTATAAAAGTTGAACTGAATAGCAGGAAAGGCATATAAGCAAACAAACACGCTGACAAGCAAAAATAAATTGGCAATTTTGAACCGCGATTCTCGCTTACGGCCATACCACTCTGAGAACGCTCGATCTCGTCTGATCTCGGAAGCTAAGCAGGGTCGGGCCTGGTTAGTACTTGGATGGGAGACCGCCTGGGAATACCAGGTGCTGTAAGCTTTAATTTTTTCTTTCTTTGCTTTCATGCTTAATTTAAGGATGAACATCTACTGTGGTGGATAAAGTGTGAAAAGGTTAAACTGAAATTGCAGAAAAGGCATATAAGCAAACAAACACGCTGACAAGCAAAAATAAATTGGCAATTTTGAACCGCGATTCTCGCTTACGGCCATACCACTCTGAGAACGCTCGATCTCGTCTGATCTCGGAAGCTAAGCAGGGTCGGGCCTGGTTAGTACTTGGATGGGAGACCGCCTGGGAATACCAGGTGCTGTAAGCTTTAATTTTTTCTTTCTTTGCTTTCATGCTTAATTTAAGGATGAACATCTACTGTGGTGGATAAAGTATTAAAAGTTAAACTGAATAGCAGGAAAGGCATATAAGCAAACAAACACGCTGACAAGCAAAAATAAATTGGCAATTTTGAACCGCGATTCTCGCTTACGGCCATACCACTCTGAGAACGCTCGATCTCGTCTGATCTCGGAAGCTAAGCAGGGTCGGGCCTGGTTAGTACTTGGATGGGAGACCGCCTGGGAATACCAGGTGCTGTAAGCTTTAATTTTTTTCTTTCTTTGCTTTCATGCTTAATTTAAGGATGAACATCTACTGTGGTGGATAAAGTATTAAAAGTTAAACTGAAATTGCAGAAAGGCATATAAGCAAACAAACACGCTGACAAGCAAAAATAAATTGGCAATTTTGAACCGCGATTCTCGCTTACGGCCATACCACTCTGAGAACGCTCGATCTCGTCTGATCTCGGAAGCTAAGCAGGGTCGGGCCTGGTTAGTACTTGGATGGGAGACCGCCTGGGAATACCAGGTGCTGTAAGCTTTAATTTTTTTTTCTTTGCTTTCATGCTTAATTTAAGGATGAACATCTCTGTGGTGGATAAAGTGTGAAAAGGTTAAACTGAAATTGCAGAAAAGGCATATAAGCAAACAAACACGCTGACAAGCAAAAATAAATTGGCAATTTTGAACCCGATTCTCGCTTACGGCCATACCACTCTGAGAACGCTCGATCTCGTCTGATCTCGGAAGCTAAGCAGGGTCGGGCCTGGTTAGTACTTGGATGGGAGACCGCCTGGGAATACCAGGTGCTGTAAGCTTTAATTTTTTTTTCTTTGCTTTCATGCTTAATTTAAGGATGAACATCTTCTGTGGTGGATAAAGTGTGAAAAGGTTAAACTGAAATTGCAGAAAAGGCATATAAGCAAACAAACACGCTGACAAGCAAAAATAAATTGGCAATTTTGAACCGCGATTCTCGCTTACGGCCATACCACTCTGAGAACGCTCGATCTCGTCTGATCTCGGAAGCTAAGCAGGGTCGGGCCTGGTTAGTACTTGGATGGGAGACCGCCTGGGAATACCAGGTGCTGTAAGCTTTAATTTTTTCTTTCTTTGCTTTCATGCTTAATTTAAGGATGAACATCTTCTGTGGTGGATAAAGTGTGAAAAGGTTAAACTGAAATTGCAGAAAAGGCATATAAGCAAACAAACACGCTGACAAGCAAAAATAAATTGGCAATTTTGAACCCCGATTCTCGCTTACGGCCATACCACTCTGAGAACGCTCGATCTCGTCTGATCTCGGAAGCTAAGCAGGGTCGGGCCTGGTTAGTACTTGGATGGGAGACCGCCTGGGAATACCAGGTGCTGTAAGCTTTAATTTTTTCTTTCTTTGCTTTCATGCTTAATTTAAGGATGAACATCTACTGTGGTGGATAAAGTGTGAAAAGGTTAACTGAA
The DNA here is from genome assembly GCA_039877035.1 of Silurus lanzhouensis. NCBI lineage: Eukaryota > Metazoa > Chordata > Actinopteri > Siluriformes > Siluridae > Silurus > Silurus lanzhouensis. The sequence goes on along the minus strand of JBCEWE010001629.1, from coordinate 11,192 downwards.
ATTGCAGAAAAGGCATATAAGCAAACAAACACGCTGACAAGCAAAAATAAATTGGCAATTTTGAACCGCGATTCTCGCTTACGGCCATACCACTCTGAGAACGCTCGATCTCGTCTGATCTCGGAAGCTAAGCAGGGTCGGGCCTGGTTAGTACTTGGATGGGAGACCGCCTGGGAATACCAGGTGCTGTAAGCTTTAATTTTTTCTTTCTTTGCTTTCATGCTTAATTTAAGGATGAACATCTACTGTGGTGGATAAAGTATTATAAAGTTGAACTGAATAGCAGGAAAGGCATATAAGCAAACAAACACGCTGACAAGCAAAAATAAATTGGCAATTTTGAACCGCGATTCTCGCTTACGGCCATACCACTCTGAGAACGCTCGATCTCGTCTGATCTCGGAAGCTAAGCAGGGTCGGGCCTGGTTAGTACTTGGATGGGAGACCGCCTGGGAATACCAGGTGCTGTAAGCTTTAATTTTTTTCTCTTCCTTTGCTTTCATGCTTAATTTAAGGATGAACATCTACTGTGGTGGATAAAGTATTAAAAGTTAAACTGAAATGCAGGAAAGGCATATAAGCAAACAAACACGCTGACAAGCAAAAATAAATTGGCAATTTTGAACCGCGATTCTCGCTTACGGCCATACCACTCTGAGAACGCTCGATCTCGTCTGATCTCGGAAGCTAAGCAGGGTCGGGCCTGGTTAGTACTTGGATGGGAGACCGCCTGGGAATACCAGGTGCTGTAAGCTTTAATTTTTTTTTCTTTGCTTTCATGCTTAATTTAAGGATGAACATCTCTGTGGTGGATAAAGTGTGAAAAGGTTAAACTGAAATTGCAGAAAAGGCATATAAGCAAACAAACACGCTGACAAGCAAAAATAAATTGGCAATTTTGAACCGCGATTCTCGCTTACGGCCATACCACTCTGAGAACGCTCGATCTCGTCTGATCTCGGAAGCTAAGCAGGGTCGGGCCTGGTTAGTACTTGGATGGGAGACCGCCTGGGAATACCAGGTGCTGTAAGCTTTAATTTTTTTTTCTTTGCTTTCATGCTTAATTTAAGGATGAACATCTCTGTGGTGGATAAAGTGTGAAAAGGTTAAACTGAAATTGCAGAAAGGCATATAAGCAAACAAACACGCTGACAAGCAAAAATAAATTGGCAATTTTGAACCGCGATTCTCGCTTACGGCCATACCACTCTGAGAACGCTCGATCTCGTCTGATCTCGGAAGCTAAGCAGGGTCGGGCCTGGTTAGTACTTGGATGGGAGACCGCCTGGGAATACCAGGTGCTGTAAGCTTTAATTTTTTTTTCTTTGCTTTCATGCTTAATTTAAGGATGAACATCTTCTGTGGTGGATAAAGTGTGAAAAGGTTAAACTGAAATTGCAGAAAAGGCATATAAGCAAACAAACACGCTGACAAGCAAAAATAAATTGGCAATTTTGAACCCGATTCTCGCTTACGGCCATACCACTCTGAGAACGCTCGATCTCGTCTGATCTCGGAAGCTAAGCAGGGTCGGGCCTGGTTAGTACTTGGATGGGAGACCGCCTGGGAATACCAGGTGCTGTAAGCTTTAATTTTTTTTTCTTTGCTTTCATGCTTAATTTAAGGATGAACATCTCTGTGGTGGATAAAGTGTGAAAAGGTTAAACTGAAATTGCAGAAAAGGCATATAAGCAAACAAACACGCTGACAAGCAAAAATAAATTGGCAATTTTGAACCGCGATTCTCGCTTACGGCCATACCACTCTGAGAACGCTCGATCTCGTCTGATCTCGGAAGCTAAGCAGGGTCGGGCCTGGTTAGTACTTGGATGGGAGACCGCCTGGGAATACCAGGTGCTGTAAGCTTTAATTTTTTCTTTCTTTGCTTTCATGCTTAATTTAAGGATGAACATCTTCTGTGGTGGATAAAGTGTGAAAAGGTTAAACTGAAATTGCAGAAAAGGCATATAAGCAAACAAACACGCTGACAAGCAAAAATAAATTGGCAATTTTGAACCGCGATTCTCGCTTACGGCCATACCACTCTGAGAACGCTCGATCTCGTCTGATCTCGGAAGCTAAGCAGGGTCGGGCCTGGTTAGTACTTGGATGGGAGACCGCCTGGGAATACCAGGTGCTGTAAGCTTTAATTTTTTCTTTCTTTGCTTTCATGCTTAATTTAAGGATGAACATCTACTGTGGTGGATAAAGTGTGAAAAGGTTAAACTGAAATTGCAGAAAAGGCATATAAGCAAACAAACACGCTGACAAGCAAAAATAAATTGGCAATTTTGAACCGCGATTCTCGCTTACGGCCATACCACTCTGAGAACGCTCGATCTCGTCTGATCTCGGAAGCTAAGCAGGGTCGGGCCTGGTTAGTACTTGGATGGGAGACCGCCTGGGAATACCAGGTGCTGTAAGCTTTAATTTTTTCTTTCTTTGCTTTCATGCTTAATTTAAGGATGAACATCTACTGTGGTGGATAAAGTGTGAAAAGGTTAAACTGAAATTGCAGAAAAGGCATATAAGCAAACAAACACGCTGACAAGCAAAAATAAATTGGCAATTTTGAACCGCGATTCTCGCTTACGGCCATACCACTCTGAGAACGCTCGATCTCGTCTGATCTCGGAAGCTAAGCAGGGTCGGGCCTGGTTAGTACTTGGATGGGAGACCGCCTGGGAATACCAGGTGCTGTAAGCTTTAATTTTTTTCTTTCCTTTGCTTTCATGCTTAATTTAAGGATGAACATCTACTGTGGTGGATAAAGTATTATAAAAGTTGAACTGAATAGCAGGAAAGGCATATAAGCAAACAAACACGCTGACAAGCAAAAATAAATTGGCAATTTTGAACCGCGATTCTCGCTTACGGCCATACCACTCTGAGAACGCTCGATCTCGTCTGATCTCGGAAGCTAAGCAGGGTCGGGCCTGGTTAGTACTTGGATGGGAGACCGCCTGGGAATACCAGGTGCTGTAAGCTTTAATTTTTTCTTTCTTTGCTTTCATGCTTAATTTAAGGATGAACATCTACTGTGGTGGATAAAGTGTGAAAAGGTTAAACTGAAATTGCAGAAAAGGCATATAAGCAAACAAACACGCTGACAAGCAAAAATAAATTGGCAATTTTGAACCGCGATTCTCGCTTACGGCCATACCACTCTGAGAACGCTCGATCTCGTCTGATCTCGGAAGCTAAGCAGGGTCGGGCCTGGTTAGTACTTGGATGGGAGACCGCCTGGGAATACCAGGTGCTGTAAGCTTTAATTTTTTTTTCTCTTCCTTTGCTTTCATGCTTAATTTAAGGATGAACATCTACTGTGGTGGATAAAGTATTATAAAGTTGAACTGGAATAGCAGAAAGGCATATAAGCAAACAAACACGCTGACAAGCAAAAATAAATTGGCAATTTTGAACCGCGATTCTCGCTTACGGCCATACCACTCTGAGAACGCTCGATCTCGTCTGATCTCGGAAGCTAAGCAGGGTCGGGCCTGGTTAGTACTTGGATGGGAGACCGCCTGGGAATACCAGGTGCTGTAAGCTTTAATTTTTTTTTCTTTGCTTTCATGCTTAATTTAAGGATGAACATCTCTGTGGTGGATAAAGTGTGAAAAGGTTAAACTGAAATTGCAGAAAAGGCATATAAGCAAACAAACACGCTGACAAGCAAAAATAAATTGGCAATTTTGAACCGCGATTCTCGCTTACGGCCATACCACTCTGAGAACGCTCGATCTCGTCTGATCTCGGAAGCTAAGCAGGGTCGGGCCTGGTTAGTACTTGGATGGGAGACCGCCTGGGAATACCAGGTGCTGTAAGCTTTAATTTTTTTTTCTCTTCCTTTGCTTTCATGCTTAATTTAAGGATGAACATCTCTGTGGTGGATAAAGTGTGAAAAGGTTAAACTGAAATTGCAGAAAAGGCATATAAGCAAACAAACACGCTGACAAGCAAAAATAAATTGGCAATTTTGAACCGATTCTCGCTTACGGCCATACCACTCTGAGAACGCTCGATCTCGTCTGATCTCGGAAGCTAAGCAGGGTCGGGCCTGGTTAGTACTTGGATGGGAGACCGCCTGGGAATACCAGGTGCTGTAAGCTTTAATTTTTTTCTTTCTTTGCTTTCATGCTTAATTTAAGGATGAACATCTCTGTGGTGGATAAAGTGTGAAAAGGTTAAACTGAAATTGCAGAAAAGGCATATAAGCAAACAAACACGCTGACAAGCAAAAATAAATTGGCAATTTTGAACCGCGATTCTCGCTTACGGCCATACCACTCTGAGAACGCTCGATCTCGTCTGATCTCGGAAGCTAAGCAGGGTCGGGCCTGGTTAGTACTTGGATGGGAGACCGCCTGGGAATACCAGGTGCTGTAAGCTTTAATTTTTTCTTTCTTTGCTTTCATGCTTAATTTAAGGATGAACATCTACTGTGGTGGATAAAGTATTAAAAGTTAACTGAATAGCAGAAAGGCATATAAGCAAACAAACACGCTGACAAGCAAAAATAAATTGGCAATTTTGAACCGCGATTCTCGCTTACGGCCATACCACTCTGAGAACGCTCGATCTCGTCTGATCTCGGAAGCTAAGCAGGGTCGGGCCTGGTTAGTACTTGGATGGGAGACCGCCTGGGAATACCAGGTGCTGTAAGCTTTAATTTTTTCTTTCTTTGCTTTCATGCTTAATTTAAGGATGAACATCTACTGTGGTGGATAAAGTGTGAAAAGGTTAAACTGAAATTGCAGAAAAGGCATATAAGCAAACAAACACGCTGACAAGCAAAAATAAATTGGCAATTTTGAACCGCGATTCTCGCTTACGGCCATACCACTCTGAGAACGCTCGATCTCGTCTGATCTCGGAAGCTAAGCAGGGTCGGGCCTGGTTAGTACTTGGATGGGAGACCGCCTGGGAATACCAGGTGCTGTAAGCTTTAATTTTTTCTTTCTTTGCTTTCATGCTTAATTTAAGGATGAACATCTACTGTGGTGGATAAAGTATTAAAAGGTTAACTGAATAGCAGAAAGGCATATAAGCAAACAAACACGCTGACAAGCAAAAATAAATTGGCAATTTTGAACCGCGATCTCGCTTACGGCCATACCACTCTGAGAACGCTCGATCTCGTCTGATCTCGGAAGCTAAGCAGGGTCGGGCCTGGTTAGTACTTGGATGGGAGACCGCCTGGGAATACCAGGTGCTGTAAGCTTTAATTTTTTCTTTCCTTTGCTTTCATGCTTAATTTAAGGATGAACATCTACTGTGGTGGATAAAGTATTATAAAGTTAAACTGAAATTGCAGAAAGGCATATAAGCAAACAAACACGCTGACAAGCAAAAATAAATTGGCAATTTTGAACCGCGATTCTCGCTTACGGCCATACCACTCTGAGAACGCTCGATCTCGTCTGATCTCGGAAGCTAAGCAGGGTCGGGCCTGGTTAGTACTTGGATGGGAGACCGCCTGGGAATACCAGGTGCTGTAAGCTTTAATTTTTTTTTCTTTGCTTTCATGCTTAATTTAAGGATGAACATCTCTGTGGTGGATAAAGTGTGAAAAGGTTAAACTGAAATTGCAGAAAAGGCATATAAGCAAACAAACACGCTGACAAGCAAAAATAAATTGGCAATTTTGAACCGCGATTCTCGCTTACGGCCATACCACTCTGAGAACGCTCGATCTCGTCTGATCTCGGAAGCTAAGCAGGGTCGGGCCTGGTTAGTACTTGGATGGGAGACCGCCTGGGAATACCAGGTGCTGTAAGCTTTAATTTTTTTTTCTTTGCTTTCATGCTTAATTTAAGGATGAACATCTCTGTGGTGGATAAAGTGTGAAAAGGTTAAACTGAAATTGCAGAAAAGGCATATAAGCAAACAAACACGCTGACAAGCAAAAATAAATTGGCAATTTTGAACCGCGATTCTCGCTTACGGCCATACCACTCTGAGAACGCTCGATCTCGTCTGATCTCGGAAGCTAAGCAGGGTCGGGCCTGGTTAGTACTTGGATGGGAGACCGCCTGGGAATACCAGGTGCTGTAAGCTTTAATTTTTTTTTCTTTGCTTTCATGCTTAATTTAAGGATGAACATCTTCTGTGGTGGATAAAGTGTGAAAAGGTTAAACTGAAATTGCAGAAAAGGCATATAAGCAAACAAACACGCTGACAAGCAAAAATAAATTGGCAATTTTGAACCGCGATTCTCGCTTACGCCATACCACTCTGAGAACGCTCGATCTCGTCTGATCTCGGAAGCTAAGCAGGGTCGGGCCTGGTTAGTACTTGGATGGGAGACCGCCTGGGAATACCAGGTGCTGTAAGCTTTAATTTTTTTTTCTTTGCTTTCATGCTTAATTTAAGGATGAACATCTTCTGTGGTGGATAAAGTGTGAAAAGGTTAAACTGAAATTGCAGAAAAGGCATATAAGCAAACAAACACGCTGACAAGCAAAAATAAATTGGCAATTTTGAACCGATTCTCGCTTACGGCCATACCACTCTGAGAACGCTCGATCTCGTCTGATCTCGGAAGCTAAGCAGGGTCGGCCTGGTTAGTACTTGGATGGGAGACCGCCTGGGAATACCAGGTGCTGTAAGCTTTAATTTTTTCTTTCTTTGCTTTCATGCTTAATTTAAGGATGAACATCTTCTGTGGTGGATAAAGTGTGAAAAGGTTAAACTGAAATTGCAGAAAAGGCATATAAGCAAACAAACACGCTGACAAGCAAAAATAAATTGGCAATTTTGAACCGCGATTCTCGCTTACGGCCATACCACTCTGAGAACGCTCGATCTCGTCTGATCTCGGAAGCTAAGCAGGGTCGGGCCTGGTTAGTACTTGGATGGGAGACCGCCTGGGAATACCAGGTGCTGTAAGCTTTAATTTTTTCTTTCTTTGCTTTCATGCTTAATTTAAGGATGAACATCTACTGTGGTGGATAAAGTGTGAAAAGGTTAAACTGAAATTGCAGAAAAGGCATATAAGCAAACAAACACGCTGACAAGCAAAAATAAATTGGCAATTTTGAACCGCGATCTTCGCTTACGGCCATACCACTCTGAGAACGCTCGATCTCGTCTGATCTCGGAAGCTAAGCAGGGTCGGGCCTGGTTAGTACTTGGATGGGAGACCGCCTGGGAATACCAGGTGCTGTAAGCTTTAATTTTTTTCTTTCCTTTGCTTTCATGCTTAATTTAAGGATGAACATCTACTGTGGTGGATAAAGTATTATAAAAGTTGAACTGAATAGCAGAAAGGCATATAAGCAAACAAACACGCTGACAAGCAAAAATAAATTGGCAATTTTGAACCGCGATTCTCGCTTACGGCCATACCACTCTGAGAACGCTCGATCTCGTCTGATCTCGGAAGCTAAGCAGGGTCGGGCCTGGTTAGTACTTGGATGGGAGACCGCCTGGGAATACCAGGTGCTGTAAGCTTTAATTTTTTCTTTCTTTGCTTTCATGCTTAATTTAAGGATGAACATCTACTGTGGTGGATAAAGTGTGAAAAGGTTAAACTGAAATGCAGAAAAGGCATATAAGCAAACAAACACGCTGACAAGCAAAAATAAATTGGCAATTTTGAACCGCGATTCTCGCTTACGGCCATACCACTCTGAGAACGCTCGATCTCGTCTGATCTCGGAAGCTAAGCAGGGTCGGGCCTGGTTAGTACTTGGATGGGAGACCGCCTGGGAATACCAGGTGCTGTAAGCTTTAATTTTTTTCTTTCCTTTGCTTTCATGCTTAATTTAAGGATGAACATCTACTGTGGTGGATAAAGTATTATAAAGTTGAACTGAATAGCAGAAAGGCATATAAGCAAACAAACACGCTGACAAGCAAAAATAAATTGGCAATTTTGAACCGCGATTCTCGCTTACGGCCATACCACTCTGAGAACGCTCGATCTCGTCTGATCTCGGAAGCTAAGCAGGGTCGGGCCTGGTTAGTACTTGGATGGGAGACCGCCTGGGAATACCAGGTGCTGTAAGCTTTAATTTTTTTTTCTTTGCTTTCATGCTTAATTTAAGGATGAACATCTTCTGTGGTGGATAAAGTGTGAAAAGGTTAAACTGAAATTGCAGAAAAGGCATATAAGCAAACAAACACGCTGACAAGCAAAAATAAATTGGCAATTTTGAACCGCGATTCTCGCTTACGGCCATACCACTCTGAGAACGCTCGATCTCGTCTGATCTCGGAAGCTAAGCAGGGTCGGGCCTGGTTAGTACTTGGATGGGAGACCGCCTGGGAATACCAGGTGCTGTAAGCTTTAATTTTTTTCTTTCCTTTGCTTTCATGCTTAATTTAAGGATGAACATCTACTGTGGTGGATAAAGTATTATAAAAGTTGAACTGAATAGCAGGAAAGGCATATAAGCAAACAAACACGCTGACAAGCAAAAATAAATTGGCAATTTTGAACCGCGATTCTCGCTTACGGCCATACCACTCTGAGAACGCTCGATCTCGTCTGATCTCGGAAGCTAAGCAGGGTCGGGCCTGGTTAGTACTTGGATGGGAGACCGCCTGGGAATACCAGGTGCTGTAAGCTTTAATTTTTTCTTTCTTTGCTTTCATGCTTAATTTAAGGATGAACATCTCTGTGGTGGATAAAGTGTGAAAAGTTAAACTGAAATTGCAGAAAAGGCATATAAGCAAACAAACACGCTGACAAGCAAAAATAAATTGGCAATTTTGAACCGCGATTCTCGCTTACGGCCATACCACTCTGAGAACGCTCGATCTCGTCTGATCTCGGAAGCTAAGCAGGGTCGGGCCTGGTTAGTACTTGGATGGGAGACCGCCTGGGAATACCAGGTGCTGTAAGCTTTAATTTTTTTTTCTTTGCTTTCATGCTTAATTTAAGGATGAACATCTCTGTGGTGGATAAAGTGTGAAAAGGTTAAACTGAAATTGCAGAAAAGGCATATAAGCAAACAAACACGCTGACAAGCAAAAATAAATTGGCAATTTTGAACCGCGATTCTCGCTTACGGCCATACCACTCTGAGAACGCTCGATCTCGTCTGATCTCGGAAGCTAAGCAGGGTCGGGCCTGGTTAGTACTTGGATGGGAGACCGCCTGGGAATACCAGGTGCTGTAAGCTTTAATTTTTTTTTCTTTGCTTTCATGCTTAATTTAAGGATGAACATCTCTGTGGTGGATAAAGTGTGAAAAGGTTAAACTGAAATTGCAGAAAAGGCATATAAGCAAACAAACACGCTGACAAGCAAAAATAAATTGGCAATTTTGAACCGCATTCTCGCTTACGGCCATACCACTCTGAGAACGCTCGATCTCGTCTGATCTCGGAAGCTAAGCAGGGTCGGCCTGGTTAGTACTTGGATGGGAGACCGCCTGGGAATACCAGGTGCTGTAAGCTTTAATTTTTTTTCTTCCTTTGCTTTCATGCTTAATTTAAGGATGAACATCTACTGTGGTGGATAAAGTATAAAAGTTAACTGAAATGCAGAAAGGCATATAAGCAAACAAACACGCTGACAAGCAAAAATAAATTGGCAATTTTGAACCCGATTCTCGCTTACGGCCATACCACTCTGAGAACGCTCGATCTCGTCTGATCTCGGAAGCTAAGCAGGTCGGGCCTGGTTAGTACTTGGATGGGAGACCGCCTGGGAATACCAGGTGCTGTAAGCTTTAATTTTTTCTTTCCTTTGCTTTCATGCTTAATTTAAGGATGAACATCTACTGTGGTGGATAAAGTATTAAAAGTTGAACTGAAATAGCAGGAAAGGCATATAAGCAAACAAACACGCTGACAAGCAAAAATAAATTGGCAATTTTGAACCGCGATTCTCGCTTACGGCCATACCACTCTGAGAACGCTCGATCTCGTCTGATCTCGGAAGCTAAGCAGGTCGGGCCTGGTTAGTACTTGGATGGGAGACCGCCTGGGAATACCAGGTGCTGTAAGCTTTAATTTTTTCTTTCTTTGCTTTCATGCTTAATTTAAGGATGAACATCTACTGTGGTGGATAAAGTGTGAAAAGTTAAACTGAAATTGCAGAAAGGCATATAAGCAAACAAACACGCTGACAAGCAAAAATAAATTGGCAATTTTGAACCGCGATTCTCGCTTACGGCCATACCACTCTGAGAACGCTCGATCTCGTCTGATCTCGGAAGCTAAGCAGGGTCGGCCTGTTAGTACTTGATGGAGACCGCCTGGGAATACCAGGTGCTGTAAGCTTTAATTTTTTCTTTCTTTGCTTCATGCTTAATTTAAGGATGAACATCTACTGTGGGATAAAGTTATAAAAGTTAACTGAATAGCAGAAAGGCATATAAGCAAACAAACACGCTGACAAGCAAAAATAAATTGGCAATTTTGAACCGCATTCTCGCTTACGGCCATACCACTCTGAGAACGCTCGATCTCGTCTGATCTCGGAAGCTAAGCAGGTCGGGCCTGGTTAGTACTTGGATGGGAGACCGCCTGGAATACCAGTGCTGTAAGCTTTAATTTTTTCTTCTTGCTTTCATGCTAATTTAAGGATGAACATCTACTGTGTGGATAAATATTAAAAAGTTAAACTGAAATGCAGAAAGGCATATAAGCAAACAAACACGCTGACAAGCAAAAATAAATTGGCAATTTGAACCGCATTCTCGCTTACGGCCATACCACTCTGAGAACGCTCGATCTCGTCTGATCTCGGAAGCTAAGCAGGGTCGGCCTGGTTAGTACTTGATGGGAGACCGCTGGGAATACCAGGTGCTGTAAGCTTTAATTTTTTTTCTTTGTTTCATGCTTAATTTAAGGATGAACATCTTCTGTGGTGGATAAAGTGTGAAAAGGTTAAACTGAAATTGCAGAAAAGGCATATAAGCAAAAAACACGCTGACAAGCAAAAATAAATTGGCAATTTGAACCCCGATTCTCGCTTACGGCCATACCACTCTGAGAACGCTCGATCTCGTCTGATCTCGGAAGCTAAGCAGGTGGGCCTGGTTAGTACTTGGATGGGAGACCGCCTGGGAATACAGGTGCTGTAAGCTTTAAATTTTTTTCTTTGCTTTCATGCTTAATTTAAGGATGAACATCTTCTGTGGTGGATAAAGTGTGAAAAGGTTAAACTGAAATTGCAGAAAAGGCATTAAAGCAAACAAACACGCTGACAAGCAAAATAAATTGGCAATTTTTGAA
>JBCEWE010001621.1:0-25649 GCA_039877035.1 Silurus lanzhouensis | reverse complement strand
TTTGTGGTGGTACAACGCCCTAGCAAGCTCAGATTCCGAGGTTTGTAATAACATGGATATACCGTACAGTCAGTTTGGACAGTACATTGGTACAGCAGTTGCTCTAAATCAGTTAAAAAATCTTTTACACAAAAGAAAACAACAGCCAACAGGGCCTTTATTGTATTACATTCTCAGAGCGGGGGTTCCTAGTAACGGCCTCGGCCAGGTCGTTAGCGCAGTAGGTAGCGCGTCAGTCTCATAATCTGAAGGTCGTGAGTTGATCCTCACACGAGGCAAGTTTTTCTTTTGAAATCTCCATCACTGCTAGTGGTTCTACAGGCAGACAAACTGCAACAAAAATCAAGTAAACAGCTACAAGTGTTTCGTCTCATCGGCACAAACAATTATATACTGCTTGTGTTGATTCAACTGGCAGGCAACGGCAGATTCCGAGTTCTTGATTACAAGAGTTTCTCTTACAACCAAAGCGCACATCCAGTGGTACAACAATGTTCCCAAAAGATTTCAGAAATCTCTTATATAAAACAAATATACATTCATGGTCCATGAGCAAACAATCAAGATCAATTGCTCTACCACTAAGGACAGTGGTGCCCAATGTTTGTTAGTGCAGCACTGCTTTGTTACTGCTGAAGAAGTAGGACCTCAGAGGCAATTGCTGTCAACAGTTGTGTGTTGCATGCTATTTCAACAGAATTTAGTGGTTTGTTGAGACTATGATCAGATATTAGTAGAATGTTTTCACTGCTATGGCATGGCTATTGTTTGTCAATATGTATCTTAACTATATTTGTATTTGATCATATTTTCTGTTGAGGACCTTAGCAAGTCCAAATTAATGGTAGGACTAGCATTAAGACAAAATCTAATTCAGGCTTCTGCCTTATTAGCTGTTAGCTCGAATTAATGTCCATGCACTTTTTTCCCCTAAATCTTAGAGCGAAGAATTCCCATTCAACAGCTGGCTGAGCATTTGCTGTCTGGCAGCAAGGTGCTGTGGCTTAGTTGGTTAAATGCCTTTCTAGTAAACAGGAATCCTGGGTTCGAATCCCAGCAGTGCTGATGCAGTTGTCCTTTGGTGCTTCGTTGAGTGCCTTCCAGCTTTTTCTTATGGCTTGAGATAGAACATTGCAAGTGGATAAGATGGTTTCTCTGGGGCACTAATGGTGAATTGCAGGCTTTGCTCTGACCCTTTTGAAAGCTTGATAGTATTTGTTAGCAATGGAAAAAAACTGTGATTTTAAACAGACTACAAGCCATCCGTTGAGATAAACAGTTCTGAGGTAGTAAAATACAGACCTCCACAGCGTAGCGGCTCTGTGGCGCAATGGATTGCGCATTGGACTTCTAGACTCCGCGGTAGAGCTATTCAAAGGTTGGGGGTTCGAGTCCCACCAGAGTCGTTGTGCATTTTTTACTTGTCTTGCTAGTAACTTTCATTTTACACTAGGTAGATTGAAGAGCCATATCGCATGTGACATGTCCGTGCTTCTCGTCCTAACCCGAAATGCTTTGTTGGGTGCAGTTTTCAAAAAAATCTCCTCTTGTTCCACATGGTTCTACTCATATGACCAAAACGTTGCTGTACCCTAATCGGATGTTCCAACAAATATTCCTGACACAGAATCATTCCATACTTTGTGCTCACACATCCAAAGCCCACAATAATGTTTTGATTAGCAAAGATTAGGAACATGGGCACAACTGTTTTGTCTCATCGGCACAACCATTTATAGACTGCTTGTGTTGATTCAACTGCCAGGCAATGGTGGATTCTGAGGTGTTGATTACATGGGTATGTCTTAAATCCAAAGTGAACAGTCCAATGGTATAGTAATTGTTCTAGATATGATTTAAAAATCTCTTATATTAAACCAATACAACATGCATGGGTCCAAGAGCAAACAATCTAGGTCAGCTGAATACCACTTAGGACATTGGTGCCTAATGTTGGTTAGTTGCAGGTCCCCTTTGTCATTGCTGAAAGCGTGGTACCATGGCCATACAAACTGCAATGAAAATCAGGTAAATCGGGTACGACTGTGCTGTGATTTCAACACAAAACATTATAGGCCTTTTTATCAATGAGCAAACTGTTTGTGGTGGTACAACGCCCTAGCAAGCTCAGATTCCGAGGTTTGTAATAACATGGATATACCGTACAGTCAGTTTGGACAGTACATTGGTACAGCAGTTGCTCTAAATCAGTTAAAAAATCTTTTTACACAAAAGAAAAACAACAGCCAACAGGGCCTTTATTGTATTACATTCTCAGAGCGGGGGTTCCTAGTAACGGCCTTCGGCCAGGTCCCCTCGTTAGCGCAGTAGGTAGTGCGTCAGTCTCATAATCTGAAAGTCATGAGTTCGATCCACACAGGAGGCAAATTTTCTTTTGAAATCTCCATCACTGCTAGTGGTTCTACAGGCAGACAAACTGCAACAAAAATCAAGTAAAACAGCTACAAGTGTTTCGTCTCATCGGCACAAACAATTATATACTGCTTGTGTTGATTCAACTGGCAGGCAACGGCAGATTCCGAGTTCTTGATTACAAGGGGTTTCTCTTACAACCAAAGCGCACAGTCCAGTGGTACAACAATTGTTCTACAAAAGATTTTAGAAATCTCTTATATAAAACAAATATACATTCATGGGTCCATGAGCAAACAATCAAGATCAATTGCTCCTACCACTAAGGACAGTGGTCCCCAATGTTTGTTAGTTGCAGCACTGCTTTGTTATTGCTGAAAAAGTAGGACCCTCAGAGCAATTGCTGTCAACAGTTGTGTGTTGCATGCTAATTTCAACAGAATTTTAGTGGTTTGTTAAACTATGATCAGATATTAGATAGAACGTTTTCACTGCTATGGCATGGCTATTGTTTGTCAATATGTATCTTAACTATATTTGTATTTGATCATATTTTCTGTTGTGGACCTTAGCAAGTCTGAAATTAATGGTAGGACTTGCATTAAGACAAAAATCAAATTCATGCTTCTGCCTTATTAGCTGTTAGCTCGAATGAATATGTCCATGCACTTTTTTCCCCCTAAATCTTAGAGCGAAGAATTCCCATTCAACAGCTGGCTGAGCATTTGCTGTCTGGCAGTAAGGTACTGTGGCTTAGTTGGTTAAAGTGCCTGTTGAGTAAACAGGAGATCCTGGGTTCGAATCCCAGCAGTGCCTGATGCAGTTGTCCTTTGGTGCTTCCGCTTGAGTACCTTCCAGCTTTTTCTTTATGGCTTGAGATAGAACATTGCAAGTGGATAAGAGGGTTTCTCTGGGGCACTGAATGGTGAATTGCAGGCTTTGCTCTGACCCTTTTGAAAGCTTGATAGTATTTGTTAGCAATGGAAAAAAAACAGTGATTTTAAACAGACTACGAGCCATCTGTTGAGATAAACAGTTCCGAGGTAGTAAAATACAGCCCGCCACAACTTAGCGGCTCTGTGGCGCAATGGATAGCGTATTGGACTTCTAGACTCAGCGGTAGAGCTATTCAAAGGTTGTGGGTTCGAGTCCCACCAGAGTCGTTGTGCATTTTTTACTTGTCTTGCTAGTAACTTTCATTTTACACTAGGTAGATTGAAGAGCCATATCGCATGTGACATGTCCGTGCTTCTCATCCTAAACCGAAATGCTTTGTTGGGCGCAGTTTTCAAAAAAATCTCCTCTTGTTCCACATGGTTCTACTCATTTGACCAAAACGTTGCTGTACCCTAATCGGCTGTTTCAACAAATATTCCTGACACAGAATCATTCCATACTTTGTGCTCACACATCCAAAGCCCACAATAATGTTTTGATTAGCAAAGATTAGGAACATGGGCACAACTGTTTTGTCTCATCGGCACAACCATTTATAGACTGCTTGTGTTGATTCAACTGCCAGGCAATGGTGGATTCTGAGGTGTTGATTACATGGGTATGTCTTAAATCCAAAGTGAACAGTCCAATGGTATAGTAATTGTTCTAGATATGATTTAAAAATCTCTTATATTAAACCAATACAACATGCATGGGTCCAAGAGCAAACAATCTAGGTCAGCTGAATACCACTTAGGACATTGGTGCCTAATGTTGGTTAGTTGCAGGTCCCCTTTGTCATTGCTGAAAGCGTGGTACCATGGCCATACAAACTGCAATGAAAATCAGGTAAATCGGGTACGACTGTGCTGTGATTTCAACACAAAACATTATAGGCTTTTTTATCAATGAGCAAACTGTTTGTGGTGGTACAACGCCCTAGCAAGCTCAGATTCCGAGGTTTGTAATAACATGGATATACCGTACAGTCAGTTTGGACAGTACATTGGTACAGCAGTTGCTCTAAATCAGTTAAAAAATCTTTTTACACAAAAGAAAAACAACAGCCAACAGGGCCTTTATTGTATTACATTCTCAGAGCGGGGGTTCCTAGTAACGGCCTTCAGCCAGGTCGCCTCGTTAGCGCAGCAGGTAGCGCGTCAGTCTCATAATCTGAAGGTCGTGAGTTCGAACCTCACAAGAGGCACGTTTTCTTTTAAAATCTCCATCACTGCTAGTGGTTCTACAGGCAGACAAACTGCAACAAAAATCAAGTAAAACAGCTACAAGTGTTTCGTCTCATCGGCACAAACAATTATATACTGCTTGTGTTGATTCAACTGGCAGGCAACGGCAGATTCCGAGTTCTTGATTACGAGAGGTTTCTCTTACAACCAAAGCGCACAGTCCAGTGGTACAACAATTGTTCTACAAAAGATTTTAGAAATCTCTTATATAAAACAAATATACATTCATGGGTCCATGAGCAAACAATCAAGATCAATTGCTCCTACCACTAAGGACAGTGGTGCCCAATGTTTGTTAGTTGCAGCACTGCTTTGTTATTGCTGAAAGAGTAGGACCCTCAGAGCAATTGCTGTCAACAGTTGTGTGTTGCATGCTAATTTCAACAGAATTTTAGTGGTTTGTTGAGACTATGATCAGATATTAGATAGAACGTTTTCACTGCTATGGCATGGCTATTGTTTGTCAATATGTATCTTAACTATATTTGTATTTGATCATATTTTCTGTTGAGGACCTTAGCAAGTCTGAAATTAATGGTAGGACTAGCATTAAGACAAAAATCTAATTCATGCTTCTGCTTTATTAGCTGTTATCTCGAATAAATATGTCCATGCACTTTTTTCCCCCTAAATCTTAGAGCGAAGAATTCCCATTCAACAGCTGGCTGAGCATTTGCTGTCTGGCAGCAAGGTGCTGTGGCTTAGTTGGTTAAAGTGCCTGTCTAGTAAACAGGAGATCCTGGGTTCGAATCCCAGCAGTGCCTGATGCAGTTGTCCTTTGGTGCTTGAGTGCCTTCCAGCTTTTTCTTTATCGCTTGAGTTAGAACATTGCAAGTGGATAAGATGGTTTCTCTGGGGCACTGAATGGTGAATTGCAGGCTTTGCTCTGACCCTTTTGAAAGCTTAATAGTATTTGTTAGCAATGAGAAAACAGTGATTTTAAACAGACTACGAGCCATCCGTTGAGATAAACAGTTCCGAGGTAGCAAAATACAGACCTCCGCAACGTAGCGACTCTGTTGCGCAATGGATAGCGCAGTGGACTTCTAGACTCAGCGGTAGAGCTATTCAAAGGTTGTGGTTTCGAGTCCCACCAGAGTCGTTGTGCATTTTTTACTTGTCTTGCTAGTAACTTTCATTTTACACTAGGTAGATTGAAGAGCCATATCGCATGTGACATGTCCGTGCTTCTCGTCCTAACACGAAATGCTTTGTTGGGCGCAGTTTTCAAAAAAATCTCCTCTTGTTCCACATGGTTCTACTCATTTGACCAAAACGTTGCTGTACCCTAATCGGCTGTTTCAACAAATATTCCTTACACAGAATCATTCCATACTTTGTGCTCACACATCCAAAGCCCACAATAATGTTTTGATTAGCAAAGATTAGGAACATGGGCACAACTGTTTTGTCTCATCGGCACAACCATTTATAGACTGCTTGTGTTGATTCAACTGCCAGGCAATGGTGGATTCTGAGGTGTTGATTACATGGGTATGTCTTAAATCCAAAATGAACAGCCCAATGGTATAGTAATTGTTCTAAATATGATTTAAAAATCTCTTATATTAAACCAATACAACATGCATGGGTCCAAGAGCAAACGATCTAGGTCAGCTGAATACCACTTAGGACATTGGTGCCTAATGTTGGTTAGTTGCAGGTCCCCTTTGTCATTGCTGAAAGCGTGGTACCATGGCCATACAAACTGCAATGAAAATCAGGTAAATCGGGTACGACTGTGCTGTGATTTCAACACAAAACATTATAGGCCTTTTTATCAATGAGCAAACTGTATGTGGTGGTACAACGCCCTAGCAAGCTCAGATTCCGAGGTTTGTAATAACATGGATATACCGTACAGTCAGTTTGGACAGTACATTGGTACAGCAGTTGCTCTAAATCAGTTAAAAAATCTTTTTACACAAAAGAAAAACAACAGCCAACAGGGCCTTTATTGTATTACATTCTCAGAGCGGGGGTTTCTAGTAACGGCCTTCGGCCAGGTCCCCTCGTTAGCGCAGTAGGTAGCGCGTCAGTCTCATAATCTGAAAGTCGTGAGTTCGATCCACACAGGAGGCAAGTTTTCCTTTGAAATCTCCATCACTGCTAATGGTTCTACAGGCAGACAAACTGCAACAAAAATCAAGTTAAACAGCTACAAGTGCTTCGTCTCATCGGCACAAACAATTATATACTGCTTGTGTTGATTCAACTGGCAGGCAACGGCAGATTCCGAGTTCTTGGTTACAAGGGGTTTCTCTTAAACCAAAGCGCACAGTCCAGTGGTACAACAATTGTTCTACAAAAGATTTTAGAAATCTCTTATATAAAACAAATGTACATTCATGGGTCCATGAGCAAACAATCAAGATCAATTGCTCCTACCACTAAGGACAGTGGTGCCCAATGTTTGTTAGTTGCAGCACTGCTTTGTTATTGATGAAAGAATAGGACCCTCAGAGCAATTGCTGTCAACAGTTGTGTGTTGCATGCTAATTTCAACAGAATTTTAGTTGTTTGTTGAGACTATGATCAGATATTCGATAGAATGTTTTCACTGCTATGGCATGGCTATTGTTTGTCAATATGTATCTTAACTATATTTGTATTTGATCATATTTTCTGTTGAGGACCTTAGCAAGTCTGAAATTAATGGTAGGACTAGCATTAAGACAAAAATCTAATTCATGCTTCTGCCTTATTAGCTGTTAGCTCGAATGAATATGTCCAGGCACTTTTTTCACCCTAAATCTTAAAGTGAAGAATTCCCATTCAACAGCTGGCTGAGCATTTGCTGTCTGGCATCAAGGTGCTGTGGCTTAGTTGGTTAAAGTGCCTGTCTTGTAAACAGGAGATCCTGGGTTCAAATCCCAGAAGTGCCTGATGCAGTTGTCTTTTGGTGCTTCCGCTTGAGTGCCTTCCAGCTTTTTCTTTATGGCTTGAGTTAGAACATTGCAAGTGGATAAGATGGTTTCTCTGGGGCACTGAATGGTGAATTGCAGGCTTTGCTCTGACCCTTTTGAAAGCTTGATAGTATTTGTTAGCAATGAGAAAACAGTGATTTTAAACAGACTACGAGCCATCTGTTGAGATAAACAGTTCCGAGGTAGCAAAATACAGACCCCCGCAACGTAGCGGCTCTGTGGCGCAATGGATAGCGCATTGGACTTCTAGACTCAGCGGTAGAGCTATTCAAAGGTTGTGGGTTCGAGTCCCACCAGAGTCGTTGTGCATTTTTTACTTGTCTTGCTAGTAACTTTCATTTTACACTAGGTAGATTGAAGAGCCATATCGCATGTGACATGTCCGTGCTTCTCATCCTAAACCAAAATGCTTTGTTGGGCGCAGTTTTCAAAAAAATCTCCTCTTGTTCCACATGGTTCTACTCATTTGACCAAAACGTTGCTGTACCCTAATCGGCTGTTTCAACAAATATTCCTGACACAGAATCATTCCATACTTTGTGCTCACACATCCAAAGCCCACAATAATGTTTTGATTAGCAAAGATTAGGAACATGGGCACAACTGTTTTGTCTCATCGGCACAACCATTTATAGACTGCTTGTGTCGATTCAACTGCCAGGCAATGGTGGATTCTGAGGTGTTGATTACATGGGTATGTCTTAAATCCAAAGTGAACAGTCCAATGGTATAGTAATTGTTCTAAATATGATTTAAAAATCTCTTATATTAAACCAATACAACATGCATGGGTCCAAGAGCAAACTATCTAGGTCAGCTGAATACCACTTAGGACATTGGTGCCTAATGTTGGTTAGTTGCAGGTCCCCTTTGTCATTGCTGAAAGCGTGGTACCATGGCCATACAAACTGCAATGAAAATCAGGTAAATCGGGTACGACTGTGCTGTGATTTCAACACAAAACATTATAGGCCTTTTTATCAATGAGCAAACTGTTTGTGGTGGTACAACGCCCTAGCAAGCTCAGATTCCGAGGTTTGTAATAACATGGATATACCGTACAGTCAGTTTGGACAGTACATTGGTACAGCAGTTGCTCTAAATCAGTTAAAAAATCTTTTTACACAAAAGAAAAACAACAGCCAACAGGGCCTTTATTGTATTACATTCTCAGAGCGGGGGTTCCTAGTAACGGCCTTCGGACAGGTCGTCTAGTTAGCGCAGTAGGTAGCGCGTCAGTCTCATAATCTGAAGGTCGTGAGTTCAATCCTCACAGGAGGCAAGTTTTTTTTTGAAATCTCCATCACTGCTAGTGCTTCTACAGGCAGACAAACTGCAACAAAAATCAAGTAAAACAGCTACAAGTGTTTCGTCTCATCGGCACAAACAATTATATACTGCTTGTGTTGATTCAACTGGCAGGCAACGGCAGATTTCCGAGTTCTTGATTACAAGGGGTTTCTCTTACAACCAAAGCGCACAGTCCAGTGGTACAACAATTGTTCTACAAAAGATTTTAGAAATCTCTTATATAAAACAAATGTACATTCATGGGTCCATGAGCAAACAATCAAGATCAATTGCTCCTACCACTAAGGACAGTGGTGCCCAATGTTTGTTAGTTGCAGCACTGCTTTGTTATTGCTGAAAGAATAGGACCCTCAGAGCAATTGCTGTCAACAGTTGTGTGTTGCATGCTAATTTCAACAGAATTTTTGTTGTTTGTTGAGACTATGATCAGATATTAGATAGAATGTTTTCACTGCTATGGCATGGCTATTGTTTGTCAATATGTATCTTAACTATATTTGTATTTGATCACATTTTCTGTTGAGGACCTTAGCAAGTCTGAAATTAATGGTAGGACTAGCATTAAGACAAAAATCTAATTCATGCTTCTTCCTTATTAGCTGTTAGTTTAAATGAATATGTCCATGCACTTTTTCCCCCTAAATCTTAGAGCGAAGAATTCCCATTCAACAGCTGGCTGAGCATTTGCTGTCTGTCAGCAAGGCGCTGTGGCTTAGTTGGTTAAAGTGCCTGTCTAGTAAACAGGAGATCCTGGGTTCGAATCCCAGCAGTGCCCGATGCAGTTGTCCTTTGGTGCTTGAGTCCCTTCCAGCTTTTTCTTTATCGCTTGAGTTAGAACATTGCAAGTGGATAAGATGGTTTCTCTGGGGCACTGAATGGTGAATTGCAGGCTTTGCTCTGACCCTTTTGAAAGCTTAATAGTATTTGTTAGCAATGAGAAAACAGTGATTTTAAACAGACTACGAGCCATCCGTTGAGATAAACAGTTCCGAGGTAGCAAAATACAGACCTCCGCAACGTAGCGACTCTGTTGCGCAATGGATAGCGCAGTGGACTTCTAGACTCAGCGGTAGAGCTATTCAAAGGTTGTGGTTTCGAGTCCCACCAGAGTCGTTGTGCATTTTTTACTTGTCTTGCTAGTAACTTTCATTTTACACTAGGTAGATTGAAGAGCCATATCGCATGTGACATGTCCGTGCTTCTCGTCCTAAAACGAAATGCTTTGTTGGGTGCAGTTTTCAAAAAAATCTCCTCTTGTTCCACATGGTTCTACTCATTTGACCAAAACGTTGCTGTACCCTAATCGGCTGTTTCAACAAATATTCCTTACACAGAATCATTCCATACTTTGTGCTCACACATCCAAAGCCCACAATAATGTTTTGATTAGCAAAGATTAGGAACATGGGCACAACCATTTATAGACTGCTTGTGTTAATTCAACTGCCAGGCAATGGTGGATTCTGAGGTGTTGATTACATGGGTATGTCTTAAATCCAAAGTGAACAGTCCAATGGTATAGTAATTGTTCTAAATATGATTTGAAAATCTCTTATATTAAACCAATACAACGTGCATGGGTAAGAGCAAGAGTATTCAGATTGCCTAGATCGTTTGCTCTTGGACCCATGCATGTTGAACTGGTTAAGTTTTTTTTAACTTAGGACATTGGTGCCTAATGTTGGTTAGTTGCATCTCCCCTTTGTTATTGCTGTAAGCGTGGTACCATGGCCATACAAACTGCAATGAAAATCAGGTAAATTGGGTGCAACTGCACTGTGATTTCTACACAAACATTTGGTCATACTGTTTGTAGTGGTTTAACTCCCCAGAAATTTCAGTTTCAGAGGTTTGTCATAACATGAATATGTCTTAGAGTCAGTTTGGACAGTATATTGGCACAGTAGTTGGCCTAAACCAGGTCAAATATCTTTTTACACTAAAGAAAAAAAGTAGGTAGCACATTAATCTCATATTCTAAAGGTTGTGAGTTCGATCTTCAATCTTGGCAAGGGCGCTTTTGTTGTTGTTCTGCCTTATTAGCTTTTATCTTGAATGCTAATTTCCACGCAGTCTTTTATCCCACTCTCCACCAGAGTGCGCCATGACTACTAAGACTGTGTCCTATCGGACTGCAGTTCCCAGAAGCCCATGCCTGGGAACCAATTACATACTCCTCCAAGTTCCCAGCAGGATGACTTTAAAATGGACACACCCACGTATGTTCGTTGCTCTCCATTGTTGAATTAATGTGTTGTATGTTTTGTTTATGCCAAAAGTGTTTCACCATACTATTCTCTATGTTTTTTTTTGTTTCATTGCCTTCCTGCATTTGACCTTGTTTCATTATTGTTTTTTGCCTGCCATGCCTTTTTTGGATTACCCTTTTGTCTATCCTTGCATATTACTTTTTGCTGTTATTGACCCTGCCTGGTTGACCAATCTCTAAATAAAGTTCGCACTTGGATCCTCTACTCCGTCATCATGCCTAACAACCTGTTATACTTATGTACATGCAGTGTTTTTTTTCTAAATCTAACAGCAAAAAATTTTCATTCAACAGCTCTCTCTCTCTCTCTCTCTCTCTCTCTCTCTCTCTCTCTCTCTCTCTCTCTCTCTCTCTCTCTCTCCTCTTTCTTTTCTCTTTACATACAGCGGGGAAAATAAGTATTTGACACACCAGCATTTTTATCAGTAAGGGGATTTCTAAGTGGGCTATTGACACAAAATTTCCACCGGATGTAGCCATCAAGCCAAATATTGAATTCATACAAAGAAAGCAGAACATTTAAGTATACAAGTTAAGTCATAACAAATAAAGTGAAATGACACAGGGAATAAGTATTGAACACACTTTATTTAATACTTTGTAGAAAAGCCTTTGTTGGTGATGACAGCTTCTAGACGCCTCTTTTATGGTGAGACCAGTCGTCTGCATTGCTCAGGAGTGATTCTGGCCCATTCTTCCACACAAATGGTCTTTAAATCTTGAAGGTTCCTTGGGCCTCTTTTATGAACTTTGATCTTCAGTTCTCTCCATAGATTTTCTATGGGATTTAGGTCAGGTGATTGACTGGGCCATTCAAGCAACTTGATTTTCTTTCTTTGAAAACTTTCTTTTTCCAACATGGTGTGTAGAATGACTGCCAAAAAGTTTAATTTTGTTTTCATCTGACCATACTATAGTCTCCCAATAATCCACAGGCTTCTCCAAATGCTCTTTCCCAAACTTTAATCTCAACATGCTTTTTGTTCAGCAATGGAGTCTTGCGTGGTGAGCATGCATGGATGCCATGGCGGTTCAGTGCATTGCTTGTAGTTTTCTTTGAAACAACAGTACCTGCTGATGCAAGGTCTTCCTGAAGTTCTGCCCGAGTGGTTCTTGGCTCTTGGTGAACTCTCCTGATTATTCTTTGGACTCCTCGGACAGGGATCCTATGTGGAGCTCCTGATCGTGGCCGGTTTACGGTGAACTGATGCTCTTTTCATTTCTGGATAATGGCCCCACAGTGCTCACAGGAACATTCAGCATTCTGAAAATGCACCTACAACCATTTCCATCAAAATGCTTTTCACTGATAAGATTACAAAGATCTTGAGCGAGTTCTTTACTTTCACCCATCATGAAGTCTTTCCTGTGTGCCTACTGGGTAACGAGAAGCCTTTATAGGCCATTAATTAGGACTAAAGCAGCTAATATCAATTAGTACTGATAGGGGGCAGGGTTTCTCTCTCAATACTGACAGATTTCAGGTGATCTCCTGGCTTTCTATGCCATTTTGCACCTTGTTATCTTTATGTGTTCAATACTTATTCCCTGTGTCATTTCACTTTATTTATTATGACTCAACTTGTATACTTAAATGTTCTGATTTCTTTGTATGAATTCAATATTTGGCTTGGTGGCTACATCTGGTGGAAATTTTGTGTCAATAGCCCACTTAGAAATCCCCTTACTGATAAAAAAAATGCTGATGTGTCAAATACTTATTTTCCCCGCTGTAACTGACTGATATGAATTTGATACAGTAACACTAATATTGACTTTGTACTTACCCTTTCGTTTGGATAAGAAAATGAGGGCCAAGAAAAACATTAAGAAGGTAAGAACTGCCACAAATTAACTTATGACATGGCACTCTTTGAACTACGGTTATTTCTAATTGTGAAAGTAAAAAGGAAGTAAGGTCAGGAACATTGGAGTGGGGCTGTTCTATCATGGTGTGAATGCAAAGAAAAATGGTGTAGGGGTGATCCTGAAGGAAGAGTACAGAAAGAGTGTAGTGGAGGTAAAGAGAATTTCTGGTTGATCATAAACACACACACCAAACCATCCTACAGACCACCATCCGATGTTGTCTAGCTACACTGTCCCCTGCCAACACCTTACAGTCTCCAATCTCCTTTAGGTTAATTGTGCTGTGAAAATCCCCCTCAAGTTCGCGTTCTCCTGCATAGAACATAGTCCACCTGTGTGCTTCTTCCTCCACTCTTATATGTCACTCTATGATCCTCCTTCTTCTTAAAATACGTATTCACCACTGCCATTTCCATCCTTTTAGCAAAATCTATCACCATCTGACCTTCCACATTCCTCTCCTTATGGCCATACCTACCCATCACCTCCTCATCACCTCTGTTCCCTTCACCTACATGCCCATTTAAATCTGCCCTAATCACCAATCTTTCATTCACCTTCTACCACTTCATCTAACTCACTCCAGAATTTTTCTTTCTCCTCCATCTCACAACCCACTTGTGTCTACATTGATCCCGCTTTTTCCTATGTATATGGAATTTTCCTACTAAAATAAACAAATGTATATTTTGTTGTTCACAATAAAAATTTTGTAAAAAACAGTACATCAAATATTCATATCCTCCCAAAATAATCTGGAGTAAACACAATTACAAAAAAAAAGATGCAAAATGGTTTCATTTTCTTGACCACAAAATTCACAGCTACATGAAATATTCAGCTTAAATCTTTCCAAAACATGCTTTAAAACCAGGTGATGTCACTATACATTTTATGTCTTAAATACGTCATATGATACGGATTTTAATTATAGAATACCACGTGATGGATATACAGTAGAATGAATAAAGAGTGCTGCAGCAATACACTTTGTCTCTTTACAAGATTTCAGGAAATATTGCGAGAATTACTGGAACGAGGGCGTGAGAATTACCTGTGATTTTTCGTTACCGCCTTACCAGTCCATTTTTATTTGTCGGATTTGAATTATTTTACACAACACAAGAAACTGCAAAAATATTTACACACACACACACACACACACACACACACACACACACACACACACACACACAGGGAGAAAGGAAGCTAGACCTCTATAGACAGTTTGGTTTCAGTATCTGTAAGTGATAAGTGGAGTTTCCGTAAATAATCATTTAAATATGAATGAATGGTCCGCAGTCTGTTTACGTAAAATAAAACAAGTAGCGATGCTCAGATGCTGAGGTTATTTTATTCCAACCGACTGTTTACTGTACACCGATCAACCATTACATCAGTGTATTTCACCACCAGGCCTTCCGTAGTGTCTTGAATCAATCCACCTCTTAATACCATTATGACGCCTATATGAAACTGTATTAATATGTATTAGTTGTATATGACGGCCACTAGAGGGCAGTGTAATGCTACCAATACAGTTAAGTTCTGACTGGAACACCGGCAGCAGTGAATAAACGGGGTTCCGAACGTGATACTCGGTGTGTAAATCTCATCAATACATGGTACCAGGATAAAAGATTAACAATGATGAATTCCATTCGTTTGCCGGACGAATTAAAGTTGATGAATATAAATGAAAACTGGAAAGCTTTCAAGCAAAGTTTTGAACTTTATGCACTGGCCATTGGGTTTTCCTTGTCCTCTTTAGTCCCAGTTTTTCAAAAAGCTGTTGTGATTTCCATTACAGTAGCATTCCTGTATGTGATGCAGTGCCGTCTAAGGGCCCGAAGATCACGGGCATCCAGTATGGTTTTCCCGGCCTTGACCCTTACGCACAGAGATTGTTCCAGATCAGGGGTCTCCAACCTTTTTGACAACGAGAGCTACTTCTTGGGTACCGACTAATGTGAAGGGCTACCAGTTTGATACACACTTCTGAAATAACAAATTAGCTAAATTAACCTTTAATTATATGTTATTATTAATAATTAATTATATTCATCTATATCAGGGGGTCAAACTCAATTGCACAGGGGACCAAAACTCAAAGCACACTTTAGATCTTGGGGCGAACAGGATAAACATTTATTGAACGCACTAAAACAATGTTTTTTTTAAACATAAATATGAATAAAAACAGTCAGGAATATTATTCCAAAATAAATAAACTTAAACTGTAAATAAATAGCTCTCCATAAAAATATCTCCTGTCAAAATTATACAAGTTAGAAATATAAACATGCTGCAAGAAAACCCTGAACAAATAAATAAAAATTGTGCTTTTAAGTAAACGTTAAAATAACACCAAATCAAAACAATCAGATTTCTTTGCTTTTATGCCATTTTATAAAAAATAATCTTAAACTTTAAATAACTTAAAATATTTTGCTCTCCATAAAAATATCTCCTGTCCAACACCAGACATCACATCTTCATCATGCAGCTCTTCAGAAACTCTCCCTCAGTAAATAACCGGCTGATGTGCCTCTGATTTCTCCTCTGCTTTCACACCAGCTTCACTTTGTGATTTTGCTCAGGTGAAAAACGTCTGCTGAAATGTCAGATTCTTCTTTAACTCTTCTACTTTCTGGATCTTCTGCTCTGCATTCAGCTTTTTCAGCTTCTTCTGATGTTTTGTCTCGTAGTTCAGTCTTAGATTCAATTTCTTAATTACAGCCACATTCGCTCCACTAATAAGACACACGTGTTTACCGGCAGTGTCAGTAAACATCTACTCAGAATCCTATCGGTTTTGAAAGGCTCTGTTTTCAGAATCCACTTTTCTCTTCACCACTGTGAGGCGCTGTTTCACAATAACTGTACAATAGGGTTAAATACATCAACAGAAGCTCGACTTGATTGACGCTGGAATGTTCCCAGGTGTTCGGTAAGGCAGATGAAGCGCTGCATTATGGGATCTGTAGTTTGTGTTATCAGCGCTTCATATCACCGGGACATTAATAACAATAATAATAGATCTATATAAAATCATCTCGCAGGCCAGATATAATTGTACGTCGGGCCGGATTTGACACTGAGTTTGACACCCCTGATCTATGTGAAGACACTGATCATGTTAATGATTTCTCACAATAATTATCAACAATGATTTAATAAGGTAGGAAACAGCTATTTTTAAAACCGGCATATTTTCTAAAAATAGCTGTCACCACGTTGGTGACCACTGATGTAGAATATATAATGAATTAAATTTGTATAATAATGAAATGATATATGCATAAATTTAATATACAAACATTGAAAACAAGCATTTGAACGTAGTAAAGTCGCAGTAAATCACGTTTGAGAACAGATAAGTTACTGTCGTAGACAAATGCTATAAAAAGAGAACAAAACGGAGAAACGCAGCAAATTAACAGACTTAATAAAAAAAAAAGGGAAAATATGCATTGGTGTACAAATGCTGTTATTTGCTGCTTTTAGATTTAGTGTTTGTTCGCACTGTTTTAATTAAATCATCACGATGTCGTGATCGAGTCGATTGCGCAACCTGATGCTCACGAGTCACGACAGAACAGATCCAGTGCGACTGTCCAGAAGTTACAAACAGTTTACACAATAACACTTCAATAAACTACACCATTGTCACATGATGAGGATGACGACATTCGCTAACAACCAATATTATTATCGATTATTATAAATTTTATTGATTAGTTGTTGTAGCTCTAATAATAAATAATGAACTCAGTATTTCAAAGAGAATAAAAACCCATAAAGTTTGGAAACTCACTGTTCCAGCAGTCGTACAGTCGCTCTATTGAACATTTTTCTACTATTGAACATCAGGTAGCTGGTAAGTGTGTAAGTAGTAGTAGAATATAGTAGACCCTTTAGACCAGGGGGGTCCAAACTTTTTGTTTGTTTGTTTTACTAAAATCCTGTATTTATATATTTATATATATGTATATTTGATTAGTTTAATATGAATTGTGTGTTGACATGACTTCTCTCCTGAAGGTTGTCGGGTTACAAGACGAAAGGGTATGAATGCGTCCAATTTAAATCTCAAGAGGCGGCGGTTTCGGCAAAAGAGAATCTTGACGGCAAACTTTTTAACAGCTATAAAGTGTAATCTATTAATATAAAATGTGTGTTTGGTCATATGAGGGGATTTCAGTCAGCATCAGGGGGTAATTTTGCTGGTGTCGGCATAAAGACTAACAGCAGTGTGTAAGAGCAGTGTCTCTGTTGTGTTACAGCTCCATCAACACTTTAATCTCGTTAGGAGCGCGAGACTGAGAGGAATCACACCACACCCAGAATCCACCCACATCCAGCTCAAGTTCCAGCTGTGGAGGAGAAACTAGCTGCAGCTCAAGTTCCAGCTGTGGAGGAGAAACCAGCTGCAGCTCAAGTTCCAGCTGTGGAGAAGAAACCAGCACAAGTTTAAAATACAGTTAAAGCTCCATCAGCATCTGTGAGTGAAGTCCAGATCTACAAGGACACAACATTAACAAAAACACACACACACACACACACACACACAACAATATCTCTATATATTGCTGTAGTTATATTTGTATTTATATTTGGGGCTGCAGCTTTAGATTATTTTAGTAATCGAGTTTTCGACCCATTAGTCCATCGATTAATCGAGTAATCGGATAAGAAGCATTTTTTCTTTATTAATGAGCGACACTAAATATACAAGAGAAAATAAGGCGCGTCTCTTAAAATAAACAAGTAATATGTTTCTTTTTTAGAAAAATTAAACATTTTATTTCTGAAATTGCAGTCTGTAAAAAAACTAAACCCATTTAGTGCATTTAATTGTCACATTACATCTAAATGCAAATAGAAATATATAAATAAAAAATCATAAAACATGCTCAAGCATTTGGATGAGTCTTCGATATTCAGTGAAATTTTGCCAAGATATTTCAATATCAAACACGCAGCAGAAGACTTAAGCATTATCCAAGCAAACTGTAGAATCGAACAGAGTCAGCATGTTCAGACTGCGACATGAACGCAGTGCCTTAGACCGCTCGGCCATCCTGACAGACAGGGTTTCATGCCTCTTGCCTTGGTGACCATGTCTAGGTCATATGGTGAACGCGCAAATGTAGAAGACGTATTTTGTTCGTGGTTTAATTATCTACACGGATGACTTTAAATAGTTCTGCTGCAGTGTTAAAGAGCTGTGTTCTGGCGGAACAATCTGTGGGGAATTTGTAAGACACTAAGATCACAAATGTAGTAGGCATGATTTTAACACGGCACAGGGAGACCCCAACGGATTTCAGGTCCGTCACCTTATCCTCTCAGCCTTGATTATAGAAGGTTTTCCATGACCCCTGCACATCCATCAATGAGATAACTGGTGCTTGCCTGCATCAAAAGGAAACCAATGGCAATCTTTCTGTTTGGTGCACAAAGTAGGCAGGTCATTCGAATCCAGCATTTGTCCTTTTCACCCATGTACTGATCACATGCAGATAGTGAAGTAATAGGATTTGGAAATAGGTTTTTACTTTTCCCCACTCTGAAGTGATACTCATCCTTATCTGTGATCTTAATCTATGTCCATCTCTCTGCTATTCACATGTGAGCACTACATTCTTACCCCTATTCCCAATGAAAAGGGGCTCATATAAAATGATGTGGCATTTATTAAATGTATGACTTTGGCCTAACTGTGCTTAGGCTAGCTGAAAATGTGCATATAGGAAGATGTTGAACACAGAATTCAAATAACTCAATGGCATTATGTGTTCAGATTCCCATTGAGGAATGGGACTGAGGTATTAAACAAGTAACGGGTAACAGAGGATGGCTCCGATCCATCGACCTCTGGGTTATGGGCCCAGCACGCTTCCGCTGCGCCACTCTGCTCACTGCAAGCAACCAAGACGGGATTCACATCTTGTGACAAAGAGTGGCTCGGATCTACTCTATTAGCTTTCAAACGGTGCTGGTAAACCCAGTGGGTTTCTTGTCAATATCAGATGAAGTTTCAACTGAATCTGAATTACAATGTAAAGGATTCAGTCAGAGACCATGCTCAGCTATCATGATAACAAAACAAGTGTTCAAGCCAGTGATCTCAAATGAAACCTAGACTTTTGTTTTGGTGACCATGTGTAGGCCAAATAATGAACACGCAAAAGTCATGGATGTATTTTGTTGGCGTTTTAATTATCTACGGGTTTGACTTCAGAACGTGCTGCTGCAGTGTTAAAGATCTGTGTTCCAGCATTTCTTCTCTTCAACCATGTACTGACCACATGCAGATCTTGAAGTGAAAGGATTTTGAAATAGGTTTTACTTTTCTTCACTCTGAAGCGATACTCATCCTTATCTGTGATCTTAATCGATGTCCACCTCTCTGCTAATCACATTTAAGCAAGTCAAGTCAAGAGGCTAGTAATTTCTACTATACACAGTGGTACACAGTACACAGTGAAAACGAGACAACGTTCCTCCGGAACCCTGGTGCTACACTAAACAACAACATAGAGCTACAACACAACACAAGCTACATAAAGTGCATCGAGTGCAACCTTGTGCAAACAGTGCAGAGAAAAAACAGTACAGACAGACAGTGCAGACAGACAACACAAGACAACATAAAACCCAATATAGCGCCGACCAGTAAACCTACTGAATACTTTGATTATACAGTACTGTGCGAGGAGAACTGTAAAAACTATTTCCGAGAGTGAATATAAACAGAACAATGTAGTGCAAAAAACAGCAGCAGTCAAGAGGTGCAAAAAACAGCATGTAAACAGTGTAATACAGTGAAAGATGCTAAAAACAGCAGTTAAAGAGTGTAGTCCGGTCAAGTATAAATAATAAATAAATAAATAAATAAATAAATAAATAGTGGTGGAATGGATTGAGATGATTAATGAGTGTGTGTTAAGTGTTAAGTCCCGGTTGTACAGTTCGGTAACACACATTTGAGTGAGTGTGTGTGTGTGTGTGTGTGTGTGTGTGTGTGTGTGTGTGTGTATTTATTCACAATGCTGAGTTTGTTATACATACTGACATCTTTTTTATAATTTTTTATTCAAGGAGCTTTTCTATTCATTTAGCTTGAAAGCACCTCACAGTATCACCTGTAATAACTAATGTGAACTATATTTTCACTTATTTACTACATCTATATTACATTTTAGCCAAGACAATTAAACTTTTAATCATGAAAATTTAAACAATACCAGCTATGTGGAGTTTTATTTTACTTCATATACCTACTGTGCTGGAAACAATCACCTGTTGGATGTCGGAGCAAACACTTTTGTCCTCTGTGTCGCTGGGGATTTTTGATAAAGCATTTAGTTTTCTCCATTGCCTCTCTGATAACACATGATTTTTTTCTCCAATGTTATTTCATCAAATTCTTATTATATTTCTGTTATCCATCAAAACCAAATAAGATTTGGCATTATTTCTTAACTATGGTTGTTGGGATGCTCTGCACATCTGCCAGGTCCAGCTTTTCCCTACGGCCCTTAGCAGCCTGAGAGCACTTTCCTTAGAGGGGATCCTTATAAATATGAAATAACATGGAGATTAGACAATTAAGTTTAGAAATAGCAAAGAGGGTTAACATTCTTTGTAGTTTGTATATTATGTGGTACATATGGATTTACTTAAAACACAAAAAATTGTCTTAAAAACACACAACAGTTAACTTTTTTCTTTTCTTCTTTTTGTGTATTTTTTGTATCAGCAGATTCTGATCTCTTATATAAAAACTTCCCAAATGTAACCTGTTATTAAAAGTACAAATCATATTTAGGGTCATTTAAGTCTTACAAAAATATAACTACAAATATAAACAAGGTAATAGTAAACTTAAAGTTAATAAAACTTTGACACGTACATAAAAAGCGTCACTTTGGAGTTATTAGATGAAACCTGTAAAAAGTCTAATTACAGCAACGACAACAAGCTGCTGATAATATGACCTACAATATATATTAACCTAAACTATTACATTTAATACTACAATAATTTAATGTGAATAACTGAAACTCACTTACAAAAAAATCGAAAATTACCAATCTGGAATACTCAAAATATAGCTGCAAAACTAAGTAATAAAATGCAACGAAAAAAAATCATGACATAATTCTTTTAACATAAAAAAAAGTTAGCTGGCCATTTTATATCATTAATACAAAAAAATAAAAATAAAAATACCTGAAGAGGTCTGCTG
Organism: Silurus lanzhouensis; assembly: GCA_039877035.1. Taxonomy (NCBI): domain Eukaryota; kingdom Metazoa; phylum Chordata; class Actinopteri; order Siluriformes; family Siluridae; genus Silurus; species Silurus lanzhouensis. Next base: position 4,460 of record JBCEWE010001621.1, on the reverse strand, counting down.
GAATCACCAAAGAGCTGTAATCTAATACAGAATCAAAGATACTGAAGTCACAACACACATTTAATATTTTTTCGTGTTAATCAAAACAGTATTAAGTTTTATGTTCAGACTTTAAAGGGGATCAGTTATACTAATTGGCCAAAACTAAAGCGCTGACATTTTACTCTTAAAAAGATTAAAATTGTGAATTTGCCTCAAATATCTGGGTCACAAGGTATAGAATCAGTGATCTGAAAAAGTAAAATAAATTAAATTACTTTTAAGATTAACTATCTTACAACTTTGTGTGTGTGTGTGTGTGTGTGTGTGTGTGTGTGTGTGTGTGTGTGTGTGTGTAGGCTTTTTGTATAATTTTGACATAATTTATATAAAATTTAGAGCAGTAGATCTTAGAGCTGAAACTGTACACCTCTGCACATTCTACAGTTTTGTCGTAGCACAAAGAGGCTGATGCGCTTTGATCTATGGACCGTGTAGACACTGTTTTGACTGGACGGATTAAAAAATGTTTCACGCTTTTTTACACAGGTAAAATTTGTACAAAAAACCACAAAAACGGACACATATTTGTATGAAGAATAGGTATAATGTTATTTGAATGCATTTTACTACAAAATGGTGATAACTTTAAATTAGATGAGGCGTATGACTCGTTAGCTAGTTAGCATATGAACGCTAATAGCTGTAGGGTTAGGTCACCTGATCAGTTTCAAACTAAACCATAATTCAAATACCAACAAAAATGGAAATTGTATGTCATCTTAATGTTTTCAAGAAATTATACACCAAGCAAAGATCATATAAATGAATATAAAGATCCTACAAGGATCTTATAAAGAGTTGCTGTTTACTTATGACTGAAAATCTGAATATAAAGTAAAAGTCAATAAATATATTCATATAAAACTTTTTAAAATTAGATACAAGCATTAAAACTCAATTGACAAAAACACTTCTTTACTCATTAAAAAAAGTCCTGTCTGAAGGCTCTGCGCTCCTCCGTAATGATAGGAGACGAGCCAGCCAATCAAAAACGCTCTGATGATCATACCTCAAAATGGTCCAATATGAGCGTCGCCTAAAAACGCATTTCTCTATGGAGTATAATTTAAGGTTTACAAGATATTTCTTGATTATTGACAGTGGATTTTTTTTTAACCCACATATACACATACAAATAACTATCCATTTGCAATGCCTATGTGACCCCAAATAAAGTTCACAATACATTTCAACTAAACCGATCAGAGAATGCAGTGATTTTAACACTGATCAGAAATGAGTGACAAGACAGAAAAAACAATGGTCCATGAACCAATCAGATTTCACCTGGTCTCGCCAGGAATTACTATAAATACACACATTTTGGATTGTAAGGGACAGTTTCCACCATGAATGACATCAGTACACCAAAAGTCTGGATCATGGAAGCTCGATATTCGTGAGACTGCAAGCGTATTTGTCAGCACACAGGCTAGACAAGAATCTAAGCCTGGACTGTGAATCACCTGGGATGGAAAAGGAGGAGAAGATGGGAGGACCTGTTGTCGCTTCTCCATCAGAAATGAGCCACCACTTGCTACGACTCAGATCTAATGATTATTCACCTCAGTGGGAACTGCATCGGACTTCTGGGCACTAACAGGCTTGATCTGATGTGGCGGATGAAATCAGACATCAGAGAGGCCCACATGTTATTCCCTGAAACAAAAATCATGTTTTCGCGACGTCTCCTAGAGATACCAGACCACTACTAGCGGAAATGGTGTTGAAAGAACACGGCATTGGCTAAACGGTGCGATGTCTGGATACATGGCAGAATTAGGCATGGATGCATTTGGCACTGTGAAATTGGACTCCATCACTTCCATCACTTATGATGGAGTGCCCCTAACTTTCGAGGGAAACATGGTGTTTGGATTTTTTTTTTTCACCGAGCTCTTGTGTTCGAGCTTAAAAATTAAGTGTGTCCTTCTACAATATTTTATTTTATGAGTTTCTTAGTAGCTCCTGGTTCCATAATCTCAAATGACTGTATAAGATTGTAGAAAGGACATTACTTATAATCTTACTTTCTGGGGCTCATGTTAGTTCTCAATCTCCAGTGTGCTGGATTGTTTAAATACTATAATCACACTCTTGATATCACCTAAATGAGGATGGGTTCCCCTTTTGAGTCTGGCTCCTTTCAAGGTTTCTTCCTCATTACATCTAAGGGAGTTTTTCCTTGCCACAGTCACCATGGCTGCTCATCAGGGATAAATACACATCATTCACCTTAACTGTTAAATACTGTAAAGCTGCTTTGAGACAATGTCCGTTGTGAAAAGCGCTATAGAAATAAACTTAACTTGACTTGACAATAACCTCCAGGCCCCCAATGGCTCTTTTAAGAGCCGTCAACTTTTCCCATACAGATGTTTCCAGATGAGGCTGCACAACAGCTTTCAAACAGCATGTCCCTTGCTTCAGCAATTAGGATAATCTCTCAATTCAGAAGTTTTCTTGCTTGACAAAACACGTCCACAATGCTTTACTATGCATGTTGGTGGTTGATAAAGAAGAGCTGCTGCTTCTCTTAGGAGGTCAAGCCTCTTGACTTGACCCACATCAGTAGGTGTGACCGATCGCTGGTGATAAAGGTGGAGATGAAACTTGTGGGGAAGTTTCTCGCCTTGCTGGCTTTTACACGCTCATGTACAGCAGTTGGAATATCTACTCTCTGCCCAATCGATGATTAGGTGACGGCTATCAAAGCTCTGGAACACACTTGCAGTGACTGGCATGCCTCTGTAGCCTTCATTACCGACTCTGTGATCAGGAGAACTTGGAACAGTCGCAGCCACTTCTTCTCTCTCCAGCTCTTTTTTCTCATATCTCTCACCACCACCCAGTATCTTGTTTCAGATTATGCAGCTGTCAGCTGAAAAAATAAGTGTTTTTCTCACCTGCTTCTGTAGTTGAGATAAAGCACAGGACATGTTTGCACAATAGCACAAAATTTCATGATCACATTCAGAGTTAGTAATTCTTGGTTGTGGTTTTTAACTCTGGTTTTAGGTCGTCTGCCAGTAAGGTGAGGTTTAGCCAGGTTTTCTTCTACTTGTTTCAGTGCCTGATTAGTCAAGTCAAGCCAAGAAGCTTTTATTGTCATTTCAACCAAATATAGCTGACGCATTACACAGTGACATGAAACAACGTTCCCCCTGAACCCTGGTGCTACATACAACAACAATCACAGAAATCACAGGGTTAAGGACTAGTAAGTGTCCTCACCACATAAAGTGCATCATGTGAAACCTGGTGCAAACAGTGCAAAGACAACACAAGACAGTTAAAGACAACACAGGGCAGTGCAAGACAACACAAAACAGTGTAAGACAAATACACAAGACACAAAATAGTGATTAACGAAAGGTGTGCATTTCTTACTGCTATTTTCTTCTGGAAAACCCCATCTAGAAATAATTTCTAGATGGTATTTCTAGTGTTGATATTCAGACTGCATCTAACCATTATGGTGTGTGAGTGTCTGTTTGTATTACTCCCATATGCCATATAACAACATTTAAATCACACAATAAATGCTACAAATCCACAAATCTAGGAGACAGTAACATGAGAAGTGATGCAGTATCATGATATAATACCGTATTTCCGAAATAAGCCGCTACTTTTTTCCCACGCTTTCAACCCTCGGCTTAAACAATGAAGCGGCTAATTTATGGATTTTTTCTGGGTTTTTCTCGGTTTCACAAACTTCAAGCCAAAAAACTGAGCCCCATACATTAGACCGCTGTGAGCAGGTTCGAACCTGCGTGGGGAAACCCCATTGGATTTCAAGTCCAACGCTTAACCACTCGGCCATCACAGCAATGCTCAAGTGAAAAAATGAAAACGAAGAGATGTCTTTATTATTCTTTCATAGTTCTTCATAGTTTCACCTTAAAAGACGCATTTAGAATTGAACAGTGTCTCTGACAAACATTGGCTAAAAAAGAAACCCTCAAAGCATCTGTCCCAGACGCACCACCCGCCAGCAACAGTCACTCAGTCCACTCAGTGCTTGGTGTCTAAAAAAGCCAGAACGTCCTGGGTGGGCTCGGAAACCAGCCTTTTGATTAACAGCTGAAAGCGCTAACCAGTGGCGCCATTGGCTGAGAAAAAATGGGAAGATCTCTCACTGATTAGCTGTCATTACAAGACACACAGGGCATAAGTGAGCTTCCGAGATCAGACGAGATCGAGCGTTCTCAGAGTGGTATGGCGTGAGCGAGAATTGCTGATTCAAATTGCCAACTTATTTTTGTTTGCTAATATGCTTTTCTGCTATTCAAGTCAAAATTTTATCACAATTTATCACCACAGTAGATGTTTATCCTTAAATTAAGCATGAAAGCAAATAAAATGTACATGATTTGAAAAATTTGGCCCTCAACAGTTCTTTATAAAAGTCTAGA
>JBCEWE010001620.1:0-25656 GCA_039877035.1 Silurus lanzhouensis | reverse complement strand
CCTAGAATAAACTCTTTATTATAACGGTTGAATTCTTAAATCCTATTGGCCAGAATATGTAATTAATTGTATATAGCAGAAGCTTTGAGAACAGTGTAGCTCAAACCGCGATTGTTTATATTGTAACAACTTGCTATTAATAAGACTTTGAATTTGTTATTAACTTCAGGGGAGAAAAAAGTGAGGCTGGTGTGGGAAAGACCGTTTACACATGATTTAATGTAGCGATGACATGAACAAATTTTTTAGTCTAACATAAATATGATTATGAACTGTAAAACTATGATGTCATCCTAAAAAATTTACAATGTAAATTAAATATTTACATAAATATAGGTGTAAAAAGAATACCTGCTAAATCATGCCACTCAATCTTAAATTATTTTAGTCTTACAGCATTTTATTCTTTGCATAAACAATGTTAATGTTTTAGATATAAAATGCAATTTAAAAGTATCATTCATTCATTTATTTTCTGTAAATGCTTTATCCCAGTCAAGGTCACAGTGTATCAAAACTCATCCTTTGCCAGTAATTCTATGAGATTATGGTGAATTTGTTGAACTGTAATGATTAAGAGCAACATGACACACGATCATATAAAAACTGCAGAATTAGAAAGATCTTGCAGGAATGTAGGAGTTATAGGTGTTAATGGAGAACAATGACATTATCTCTGCAGCCTACATTGCAAATGTTGGTATTGTGGTAAATTTTTTTAGAAGTTTGGATCTGAAAACTTATTATGATTTGGTCCCAGGACTCTCATTTTGCTACTCATGCGAGAAATTGAGCTGTTTTTTTTTTTTCACAGAGGCACTGCAGTGTTTAGTGTCGAGGAATCCCATCGGACTGTCTCCATGCAGATGACCAGTGATGGCCACGACGGCCGACCCATTAGAAGAGTAAGAGAATGCACATTACTTTTGGATATACTTTAAAAAATATATACTCTTATTATATTTTGTATTGGAACATCTGCTTTGATGCAGATCAGTGATAAAGTGGTGAATGAGCACATTTTTAACCCTTCGAGAGGATCATTTGACATTCTTCCTGGCATTATTTCATCATGACTGTTCTTGGTAACCTGCTGGTGATGGTGGCTTTGTCAAGGGACAGGCAGCTGAGGTAAGGGTACTTCCTATAAGTGATTTGCCCCTTAAATGGGGAGTGAATTGATTTACACCGATTTGTGGCCTGTCTTATTCTTGCAAATAAATTAAAATCAAAATCATATTATAGTTATTTATTTATGCCAAAGTCTAATTGCACACACTTTACTTATTGTTGATTTCCATGTGGCTAATTGTTTTAATTAAAATTCATTATTTTGCAATCTGGACATCTGATTTACATAATATGCACTATTAGCATGATGTTAGCACAATTGCTAGTGTATGCTTTTTTTATTACCTGGTTAATATATACTTAGTTTAAATTTACATGGCTTGTTAGCTGCTTCTGCTGGAAAGACAATGTTGCTATAGCATTCTGCTGTCTGAAATGATTCTTGATGCTAATGTAGCTAACATGTAATTAATCTCATTGACACCAGTTTTATGGAGCCAGCATGACTTGATTGGCTTTGCTAAGTTGTTCAGTGTCTCAGACAGACTTACTTGGGGAGTTTCTGCCAAAAAAAATGGATGTAGCTCCATATTAATCGATTTATTTGAGGCACTGATAGGACTACATTTGATTGAAGTGACTTGTCCCTTTTTACCAATATTAGGAAGAAGAAGACAACTACTTCATTGTCTCCCTGGCATTCGCAGACCTCCTGGTGGCTCTTTTAGTGATGCCGTTTGCAGCGATAGAGCTCATCACCGGCCACTGGAGTTATGGAGAGACGTTCTGCCTTGTGCGCACCTCGCTGGATGTGCTGCTTACCACAGCATCAATACTGCACCTGTGCTGCATTGCCCTAGACAGGTAGGTCCATCAGACAAGCTAATGAGGTTTTTGTTAATTAGCCTGAGAGGTGAAACAAACATTTGACCATTTACTTAGAATAATTATTGTGGATTGAATTGCATGGTACTTCCTGTATTACACAGCTGCCTTGTTAGCCATCTGGCTGCTTGGTCATAACCAAAGGCCTGTTTATCATTATAACAGAGAGCCCTTGTTAGAGCAGGTAATGAAAATCAATGCTGATAACCCACACAATGGAACAAGCGGATGCATCTGTGTTTTATTTCACTCACATCTGATTTTTTTTTGACATTAAGTTTGTTTGGATGCACTTTCGATTCAGTGTCACGTTTGTTCTCTTTATTAGTGTGTTTTAATATAAATGTGTAGTTTGCACTGCAGCACTCTCAGACTGATTATAAATTTGCATAAATTGTTAGCAACTCAATATTTTCTTCTTTAAGTAACTTGCTGCTGAAGTAGTATAAGGGTGCTGCTGTCTGTTTTTGGTTTTATTTAAAAAGAAAGAAAGAAACAATGATATAGATAGATAGATAGATAGATAGATAGATAGATAGATAGATAGATAGATAGATAGAAGATAGATAGATAGATAGATAGAAGTTTATTTTATGATTAAATCCTTTCAGGGTGTAACTCCCAGTTAACAGCTTGCCAATCATATATTATATGTATATATACACACATATATATTATATTTTGTAATTATTTTGTTAAATATATAAACAATATATTGAAACATTGCTAATTTCTATCAACAAATTTAGGCCTAAGTAGAAAAAGGTTAGAATATTGGACAACTCATAGGTTGCAAGGGTTCAATGAGTAGTTCTTCATTAACACATATTTCATTCCTATTAACTTCTAGAAACTACTAATTCATTGTTGAGTATGTTTGTTAGTAGAAGTTAATTATTAACTAAGCAGTAATTACTGATTACTGATACTAATGATTATACTATCATTAGATCTCAATAAAAAGGCCTATGAAAATCCTTAATTTATTCCAATACCTCAGTGTATAAAATGTAAACGTTTATAGTATTAGTTATAGTATTTATTATTTATTATTTATTCATCCAGTCAAGGTATTAAAGGAAATTATATCCTGTCAAGTACATAGCTATAATGTAGCAATAAGTAAAAATTACTCTCCAATTTACTTATTTTCCTGGTAACACTTTGTTTTAAGAAAAATATTTTAGGCATTTATTCAATTATTGTTATTCTCCAACAAACCCCAAAATAGATAAATGGACTACACTGTTTAACCATAACAAGTAGATGCATTATTAGATGTAATATTGTGCAATACATTCATTTGTTTGTAATCTGTAAATTATTCCCAATTAATAATTTTAGTCGAATAATTATACACTAATGACTTGTTTGCACTAATGCAAAGCCAACAAGCAGTATTCAAGCATTTATTGTTGACATTTTGTCAAGTCAAGTCAAGTTAATTTGTATAGCGATGTGTATTTATCCCTGATGAGCAAGCCTTTAAAACAGCCTTTAAAAGTCTTCAAAACAATACAAACCACTGGAGAGTGAGAACTAACATGAACACCGACCGGAATGTAAGATTATGAGTAACGTCCTTTCTACAGTCTTATGCAGTCATTTAAGGTTATGGAACCATGAGCTACTGAGAAATTCATAAAATAGCTCAACATATGAGATCATCAAAGATCCAAAACCAGCTTCTCATGCCAGAGTGTTTAAACACTGGAGGTCCAATGTCCAAACTACATGAGGTGGAATCAGCTGGCACTGGTACATTTTGTGTTCATTTTTTGTTCTAAGATCTTTTTTGTTATACTGTTTGTAAAATAGGTCTGCATATGTTACATGTATATAATTATATTAAAGTATGTACCGTAATTTCCTGACTATTAAGCACACCCAAATATAAGGCGCACCCACCAAATTTTACAAAGATTCTATAAGCCGCAGGTGTCTACATTAAAACTAATGAACTTTACACAGGCTTTAATGAAAGACAGGTCTGTTACACGGCTTGTATCTAAACAGTAGCCTAGAAAGTCATTGTTCACTGTCTTCCTCCTTCCTTTCACAACAATTTCTCTCGGGAGTTTTTCTTTTGGCGTCGGCGAGTTTTAAAATCACCATCGGTGAAGCTTTTCTCCCGATGCCGTGCAGCTCAGAACACAGGTGAACTGTGTTTTTTCATGCCCGGTTGTTTTTCAGGACGAATGATTCGCATTTCCTGTTGTCAGTCCGAGTGAGCGGCAGGTCAAACGTCAGAGGAACCTCATCCATATTTATGATGTGGTGCGGGCCGATTCAGTGGGAGCGCAACTGATTTAATATAAAGAGTTTCATTGGTTCACCTGAACCCGTTCGGCAATTTCATTGGTCTAATGTTATGGGGCTCCAGTTTTTTGGCTTGAAGCTTGTGAAACGGGAAAAATCCATAATTAGCCGCTTCATTGTTTAAGCCGCGGAGGTTCAAAGCGTGGAAAAAATTAGCGGCGTATAGTCCGGAAAATTACGGTAAGTCTAAAATATAGGACACATATTGTATAATTGAAGCCAATGTCATTTATACACAAATGATTAGAAATATAAGTACGTTTTGATAAGTTAATTGTTGTAACAAGGCTTTAATTAAAACCTAATGTAAAAATTTCATTTTACAATTTTTTCCCAAAAGGAATTACTGAGTTTGTGTAGGATGAAAAAAACAAGCATATTATAATGATCTAGATTTTTGTGCTTGCACTTTCCAGTTTTTTAATGCTATTTCTTCCACAGTGTTAAGAAATTGATTTTTTTATATAGCAAAAAAGAAAAAAAAGAAAGATCATATTTGTAGTCACCTGGTACTGAAGAGATTCTGAAGAGATGGAAATCCAATTGCAATAAAAAGGTGATAACTTTTCTGGTTCTTTCCTTCTGTTAAAACTGCATGGCTGTGAGTTGCATTATCAGGAAAAGGGAGGAAACTATGCACCCCAGTTCTGGTAAGTCAGAGGTCATTTTTCAGGGCAGACAAATAGAAACACAGGACTAGAATGAAGAAACAAGTCAATTGTTTGGTAATATTAAGAAATAGACGGCCTAAAATGTATTACACACATTTATTACAATCCAGGAAAAACTTTAAATATCACTCAGAGTTGCTTTAAATGCCTTCCATAATGTATGAATATGCTGGTGAAATGTTATTATACAAAATATTAATACACAGCAAAATAGCACATATGGTCACAAAAGCAAAAAAAAAGACTTTGCATGAATTCATTTGTATGCCTGAAAAGATGTTTTGTATGTGCAGTGTTTAACATGCATAATATCATTGTTTATGCACTAAAATTATGCAATCCTGCATGACTTAAGATAACAGATGTGGCTCTTATACTGCACCTGGTCCATACGGCAACAACGCTCGTTCTTTCTCCCACTCTCTTTTTCCACATCTCTCTCTCTCTCTCTCTCTCTCTCTCTCTCTCTCTCTCTCTCTCTCTCTCTCTCTCTTTCTCTCTCACACAAACACACTCACACACACTCATGTTCACACATGCACATTTTTGCACTCTTGCCTCTGACAATTTTATTCATCCCATGGTGCCATTCATTCTTCTTCCTCCACCCTACTGAGTGATGAGTCATTTTCTTTTTTTTTGTCTCAGCCTGTCAAGAAAAATGCTACAGTATAAAAGTGTTGTGATTTACAAGTTGGGTGAAATTCATATGAAAAATCGGTACAAGATTTGGTTAATAGGTGTTTTAGGGGTTATGCAAGACACCTGTTTACTCAATGATGTCTATTAATCACACACTACACATTCACTTATCTAGTTCTCGTTTGGCAGGTACTATGCAATCTGCTGCCAGCCGCTGGTCTACAGGAACAAGATGACGCCTGTGAAAGTGTCCCTGATGCTGGGGGGGTGTTGGGTTATACCCTTGTTCATCTCCTTCCTCCCCATCATGCAGAACTGGAACATCATTGGCATCGAGGAAATTGTAAGTGGATAATCGGTTTTAGCATGTGAGCTTTGCTTGTGGAATTCATTTCACAATACAATGCAATTCTACAAAGCACCCTGCATGCTTTTACAAAGACTGATACATTTCATATAATCTGTATAATAAGACCACAAGCTCATTTGGCTAAAAGCTAACTTTTTTCGCTGCTGCAGGGCTGAGTTGAGCTTCTCCACTGTGACCTGAGATTTACATATGCTGTCGATGATGAAGGTTCACTGGAGAGCAACTGGATAGAGTCTAGCCAAATTAAACCAACATTCCATTCCTATTTTGCTTGTATAACTTAACTTAAAATGAAAAATTAAAAGGCACAAGCAAATCTGTCATATTTACATATGCATACATACATACAGTTTTAGTTTATTATATCAACTCAACCGTATTCATTAATCAGTTAAAAACTGGAGATTGTATTATGAATTATCTGCCATAACTATTTAAAAAATTCACTTATATAATTTTAGAATTAGGCAATATGCAAGAAAGAAACCTTTTAGCAAAATGATAAAAAACAGAAGAGTGTGATTAAACACAGTTACAGTTTCCAAAGTGAATTATTTTCATTATTATTTAAACACCACATCCCAAGTGTTTTGTTCCTCTTTATTTCTTTTTATGACTTTTTTAATAACATTGCACAACACTTTAAAAAACCCATTTATTGTTACCTTTTTTGTTATGTAATGTCTAAGAAACTATTGATGTTCAATTTCCAGCCTCTTTACTCATGTAATATTAATAGAAAAAGTAAAAATTAAAAAAAACACTGCCATTTTGCTAAGAACACATTTTCTGACACACGATAAAGTGTAACATTATATCAGTTGTAAGTTGCTTTTTTATATGAATTCATTAATGTGTTGAAGAATGACTCTAAAGGTTAGGTCACATCTCAATAAGCATTTAGACAAATTATACATATATATATATATATATATATACAGGTCCTAGACAAACTAGATAGCAAAACTAACATATAGCTATGAACAGGTTACAGTCAAACGACAGTCCAGTGTTAAAATTATTACCGACAGTGGATGAGACAGTGAAAGAAAAAAAAAAACAGCAGAGATCTTCTATAGCTTTTATGACCAAGTGGAGCACAATCAGTTACCCAGTTATTTTATTAATAAGTATTTAACACAGAAATAGACAAAATTATGATCAATGTGACATTCCCAAGCTCTACTTCTTTGTACCATTTTATTTATTTTTTTTTATATATTTTATAAAAACCTGTTGTTTCACACTCCAGATTGAGGAGAGGAAGCTCAGCCACAGTTCAAACAGGACATCCTGCATATTCATGGTGAACCGGCCTTATGCCCTTGTTTGCTCTGCCGTAGCCTTCTATGTGCCTCTGGGGTTGATGATCCTCGCCTATCAGCGAATCTATGTGACGGCTATGGAGCACGCTCGGCAGATCCGGATCTTGCATCGCGCCGGATCCACTCCCATATCCTCTTACTACAGTCACGAACACCCCGGCTCTAGCCGCATGAAGATCGAGACCAAGGCAGCCAAGACTCTGGCAGTCATCATGGGCTGCTTTTGCCTGTGCTGGGCACCATTTTTCATCACTAACGTGTTGGACCCATTTATCCAGTACAGCGTACCATGGCAGATGTGGACCACATGGCTGTGGCTGGGATACATTAACTCGGGCTTAAACCCATTCCTTTATGCTTTTCTGAACCGGGCTTTTCGACGAGCTTTCCTCATGATTCTGTGCTGCGGGGACATGCGCTATGCCCGGCAGGGGAGCTTTAGCCCAAGTAGACCTTGCTCAGCATCAGTAAACGGAACATCCATTGCACTCAGGTACAGTAATTCCTTCTTTCAGCATTCTGTTCTTCATAAAATTAAAGCTTACCTAGTATATGAAAGCTTTATCTTTTATGTGTCTCTGGAGCCATCTCTGTGGGTCAAGTGCAGACAGACTGTATGTTTTGTTATGCATAGACATTATTTTTGTACTGATGCTCATTTCAGCTTCGCCTATGGCGCTGCAGACAGAATGAATGCCCTTTGATCTCAGCCTTCTTCCACTGGATTTCAATTTCTATCTATTGTATATGTATTGTATGTGTGATTACCATGGTGAGAATTTCAACATGGTTTCCTGCACTGTGAAATGACAGAAAACCTGTTTATTCCAAGCTTACTTGTTGCTTTTGTGCTCTTATGAAAAAAGAGCAGCTCACGTGACATGCACCCTGGAACCATAATAACGCTCCTATCAAGCCTAGCTAATATCACCTAACATGAAAAACACCTAGTTTGACAGCAGCATCAATGCAGCATTAAACAGCATTGCAATATTAATAAATAACAAAATAAATAAGAACAATTATAGTGTTATGTTGAAAAAGATAAATACTACAGATACAGCAGATAGAATATAAAGAAAAACTCTGGTCCATCACTTTAACAGAATATAAATCTTATGTACAGGTTGTACGTATTTCTGTTTATTATTCACATATATAGGACGAATGTCACATTAAGAGATGAACAGGATGCACATGCTCACATTGTGACATTTCTGACTCACTTTAAATTGGTGATATCAGACACCAACGCTGGGGTGAGGGGGTCTCGTGTGCATTCATTGTTTAGGGTTGTGGGGTTGAGGTCAGGGGTGCAGGCCACTTGACTTCTACCACTCTAACCTTAGCAAAGATTCATGGAGCTTACTTTGTGCACAGGGGCATTGTCATGCTGGAACATGTTTGTGCCTCTTAGGTCCAATTAAATTAAATTGTAAAGCTACAACATGCAAAAACATTCCAAATAATTGTCTGCTTTTACCTTTGTAGCAACAAAGAAACAAATATTGGTGTAATGGGAAGAAGCCCACAAAACACTGCCATATATTGTACCTTAATGAGTTAAGGCTTTTACAGTAATATACTGTAAAACCTAGGTTTAAATTGTACCAAAAATGCGTCATAGCAACAATAATAAATTAGTGATTTCTGTATGTGTCATTTTGTTTCAAATTGAAAATCAAACTACAGGATACAACATACTAAATACAATCTAAATTAAATATACTGTATATACACAGCCTTTTTCTTAACTTTATAAACTGTGCATCTCATGTATGCTGACAGGTTAAACTGCTCGCCCATTTTTTTCTTGTTTCATTAATTTTGACCTGTTTGGTTTAGCTAGGTTAAAAGGTTTAGCATGTAGATTGTCAGCTATGCTTTATTTCCACTGAAATGATTATCATTTTAATACATGCAAAGTTAATACAGAAAAAGTATGCTCAATACACAGCAGCCATTTCTCAGAGTGAGGGGGAAAAAAAATTATTGCCTGGAATTGTGCAGTGAGAGAGGTGGAAAGTGCATGCATTTTTTTTTTATTATTCGACAGTGTCGTGTTGTTTTGTAGTCGCCTCTGTAGTGGCTTTGGAGAAGAGGATTTTGTGCAACGTGTGACTGGTGGGTGTGACTGTGGCATGCCTATTGCTAGAAGACTTTATGTGCTGTGTATAAAATCGTGCAGACCTATTAAACTGCTCATTTTCCCTTTTACATGCACGTTTATTTTACTTCGGAAAAATAAATTTCCCCTTTCAACCAAATTAATCTCTTGATTAACGCTGAAAACTGCTGTGATTAGACAGATTACAGCAGCTGGGCCACCCTTCTGTGATTTGGGTAGCTTTATGTGCCTTTCCTCTTTATGGATTGTTTTCGGACAATTATTGGTTGCGGGTGCTTTTCTACATTTTATTGTTATTGCAGTTGTCTGCAGCGCTTGTGTTATTCTAATTTTGTTTTTAATTTAAATTGTTTGCTGTATTGTGGTATTTAAAACCTATAGTGCAGTCTAGAAGAGCCTAATTTTAAAAGAGTTTTACATCTTTTTTATATTTATTATATATACAATATCATATGTGTAACAAAGAAGATGGGTTTTTATAATATATTTAATTACTCAGTCTACCATAGAAGCTGACTATAAGACTACTTGTGATCAATTTAGGTGGCAAAATTAATCTGTGTTTGTTTCATTGTTGCTATACGAGGTGCACTTTGTAGGTGTAAAATCACTGACTGTAGCCCATCTGTTGCTCTGTATAATCTGTCAACGCCCCTTTAATGGAAAGAGACCACCACTGAGAAGAAATGACTTGGGTTGTGGTTTACACTCTGTATAACAAAGCAAGGTGACCTACAGAGTGTTTAAAATCCCATCAACAATAACATATCTGATCCATCAACAATAACACTTGGTGGGATTGAATCAGATTTGTTATTGCTGAAGGGATTTTGAACACCATGCACACTTATTTCACTTTATTACACACGTGTTGGCTAAATATTTTTACATCAGCATTGCTTTTGAATGTATAATGGAGCATGAATTACTTGAACACCCCATGTAAATATGAAATACATATAACATTTCTTTTACCCAAAAGTAGTCACTCAGCTCTGATGTATTTATTTTTTAATTAGTAAGCATATTTTATAGCCTCCAATTTAGCATTAAAATAAATAGCAATAGTGGGCATACTGAAACTTAATTTAGAATATCAACATATATTCCACTGTGCAAAAGACACAGGCTTACCTTTTAAAAATAATTAGACATTTATTTAATAGTTTAACACTCAGAACACTAGTGAACGTATTTAGAACTAAAGAATGAAGAATGTCATGGTAATTTTGTGCACTATAAAATTTACACTAATATAATATCAACTGTCTAATCCGAAACGTAACCATTTTGGGCAATAAATTAAATCACACGCGAATATTGAACTGAATCAGTGCGAACTACTTGTGTTGGCTCTGTAATTATAGCTTCAAGTCATAGATTAGAAGTGCTCCAGTTCTAGTACCTCCAAGTTACCATGGTTAGATCACTGAGAAAGTACTAGAGTATGTTTATGATAAATGTACCAATTTATACATTACTGTATATATATATTTTACTATAAAATCATCATAGTATAAATTATTTAGTAATCAATTATTTATCACTAATAAATTATTTTTAGAAGTGGTGGACTGTGCATTTTAGAACCAAGTCCACCCCTTAATACCACAGCTATAGAAACCATAAATATCATCAAAGCTATAGAAACCATCAGTATTATACTAAGACTCAGTATAACGGAGAGCTGCATTAAAGACAGTTATCTTATGCAGTTAGAATGAATGCCATAACTAAAGCAAGAAACCTAATTAACACAGTTTAACAAGTCTCCTTTCACTGCAGCCACAAGTGCACAACATACATCATCTCTAGCAGAAGCATCAGTATTAACATTAGCATCTTTGTGCATGTTTTGTGTGCATTACAGTTTTCCTGGGAATTTGCAAATAAGGCAAATTGTGTTTTTGTGCAAATTCAGCAGAAAAGCAAATGCAAAAAATATAAATGGTTTTTGAACTGTTTTCAACTGCCCAGCTTTTCTCAAAACATTCTTGTAAGTATAATCTGTGACCAAATCAATTTCTTCTCCTCTGGCACCTAGTGGCATGGGGCACAGTCATGTGGCAGCAGTTGAGTAAATAAATTCTTTCAGATACAATTCAAGAGCTTCAGTCAAACATTAGAATGGAAGAGAATGTGATCTTAATGATTTTAAATATGACATGAACATTTCAGAAACTGCTCTCCTGTGATTTTTATGGTCAACAGTACCAGGATTTGTAATGCTCCAACACACAAAGAACTCAGAACAAAATATTCAGTGATCTTGGTGAGAGTGGGCAGAGGTTCGACTTCAGTGTTCAGATTAAGATTGGAAAACCATCACCTGGTTTTAAATTTTGTTTGACACAGTTCCATTAATATTCACACCATGTACTGTGTAACACCAGAGAGAAGCGCGCTGTGATGACTCTCTGTCTCACTGGCTTCATTATCAGTGTGGTGATTGGAGGTGCTGCAGAGGAGGTACAGAAAAAAAATCACATTCACATTCTGTATCCTCATTTGGCCATCAACCCCATTGCTGCCAGTCCTCCAACACCCACCTGTACTGTCAATCACTGTATTTTATATTCCTATGGAGAAAAATCTCTATTATTTTTTCTAAAGACTACTAAAGTTTGCGTGGTGAAGCAATGCCTGGGCTTTATTCAGGTGCCTGTGATTGGTGGTGCACTATTAGCCTGGCAAAGGTTTACTCCTGCAAGGGGAACTTTGGACGTGGGGGTAGTGTGAAAGCCAGATACAACCAGCATTACTGCTTAGTCTAAGCCGAAGCCTGTGCATGTTGTTACTGCCAAGAAAGATTTATGAAGGATCTGAGCCAAAAATTGTTGTTCATTATTTCTTTTCCTTCAGCATGATATTGGGCAGCTTAAGTTATTAATGCTGTAACATGAACATGATTTCCCTATAACAGCACCTGATTTTTATTCTTCTTACACCACAGCAATTTGTATAACAATTCTGTATTTATACACTATAACACTATATACTAATCTATATTTATTCATTTATAGCTATGATTAATGTCAAACAAAACAACTGTAAATCAATTTAGTTTCTTTTATCACTCAAGTTTAAATACTACAGTGTTGGTGAATTATTGACTCTAATTCTACCTAGCTAAAAAGTGGCTATTCCAAAATCTTATATTAATACATTAATTTTATAATAATATTACATTGATACAAATTCATCCAACATTTATCCCCATGTTGCTATAACAACTTCCATTCTTTTGTTTTCCACTAGGTTAAGAGTGTGTCTAGAGGGATTTGCTCATTTAGACACAAGAGCATAAGAGGTTTCTCATTAATGCTTGGGCTGTAGTCTGAATTCCTATTTATTACAAATGTTTTTGAAGTGGAGTTCATGGCACTGTACAGGCCACTCGACTTCTTCCACCCCAACCTTGGCAAACCATGCTCTCATTTGGTTTGCAAGGGCATGTGCATGCTGTAATATTTTTGGGCTTTTTTTCATAATAAAGAAATTATAATGCTACAACATACAAACCCGATTCCAAAAAAGTTGGAACACTGTACAAATTGAGAATAAAAAAGGAATGCAATAATTTACAAATCTCATGAACTTATATATTCACAATAGAATATAGATAACATATTAAATGTTGAAAGTGAGACATTTTTAAATGTCATGCCAAATATTGGCTCATTTTGGATTTCATGAGAGCTACACATGCCAAATAATTTGGGACAGGTAGCAAACTCCAGAGGCCGGAAAAGTTCAATGTACATATAAGGAACAGCTGAAGGACCAATTTGCAACTTATTAGGTGATTGGGTATAAAAAGAGCCTCTCAGAGTGGCAGTGTCTCTCAGAAAGTCAAGATGAGCAAAGGATCACCAATTCCCCCAATGCTGCGGCGAAAAATAGTGGAGCAAAATCAGAAAGGAGTTTCTCAGAGAAAATTGCAAAGAGTTTAAAGTTATCATCATCTACAGTGCATAATATCATCCAAAGATTCAGAGAATCTGGAACAATCCCTGTGCGTAAGGGTCAAGGCCAGAAAACCATACTGGATGCCCATGATCTTCGGGGCCTTGAACGGCACTGCATCACATACAGGAATGCTACTGTAGTAAAACATTGTCGGTGAACACAATCCATCGTGTCAATCACCAGCTAAAACTCTATAGGTCAAATAAAGAAGCCATATCTAAACATGATCCAGAAGCGCAGGCGTTTTCTCTGGTCCAAGGCTCATTTAAAATGGACTGTGGCAAAGTGAAAAACTGTTCTGTGATCAGACGAATCAAAATTTGAAGTTCTTTTTGGAAAACTGGGACTCCATGTCTTCCGGACTAAAGAGGATAAGGACAACCCAAGTTGTTATCAGCGCTCAGTTCAGAAGCCTGCATCTCTGATGGTATGGGGTTGGATGAGTGCGTGTGGCATGGGCAGCTTACACATCTGGAAAAGCACAAATCAATGCTGAAAGATATAGCCATGTTCTAGAACCACGTATGTTCCCATCCAGACATCGTCTCTTTCAGGGAAGACATCATTTTCCAACATGACAGTGCCATGGCTGCGTAGAAGAAGGATCCGGGTACTGAAATGGCCAGCCTGCAGTCCAGATCTTTCACTCATAGTAAACATTTGGCGCATCATAAAGAGGAAGATGCGACAAAGAATACCTAAGACAGTTGAGCAACTAGAAGCCTGTATTAGACAAGAAGGGGACAACATTCCTATTCCTAAACTTGAGCAACTTGTCTCCCCAGTCCCCAGACGTTTGCAGACTGTTATAAAAAGAAGAGTGGATGCCACAAAGTGGTAAACAGGGCCTTGTCCCAACTTTTTTGAGATGTGATGATGCCATGAAATTTAAAATCAACTTATTTTCCTTTAAAATGATGCATTTTTCTCAGTTTAAACATTTGATATGTCATCTATATTGTATTCTGAATAAAATACTAAAGTTCTAAACTTCCACATCATTGCATTCTGTTTTTATTCACAATTGGTACAGTGTCCTATCTTTTTTTAAATCAGGTTTTTATAAAACCAAACTAGACAATCGTACCCACATATGGGTGTTATAGTTCATTGTCCACAAGAAGTTTCCTGTATGTAGTTTACTGTAACTTAGAAACAAAAAATTCTTTAGGACAGAGTATTTTACATTTTAAGGTAGCGTGGCAATAAAAAAAAAAAAATTATAATCATTTAAATTAAAAAAAGAAAGATTGTTAGAGCAAGTGTTTATCGTTGCTAATTTAATAGTAAAATATTATTGTAAGTTCTTGATAAAATCAAAAAAAGTATTTTAGAAAATAGCTGTAATACACTTCAGGATATGCTCTTGCAGATACTTTTTTTTTTTTTTGCTGGTAATTGTAACTCAGTTTCACTTATTATCTTCCAGGAATAGCACACGCCACTGTGTTCTCTTAACATGTGGTGTGGTGCATTTTCATACCGTAACTCCTCAGCTTAGATAAATACAAGTAAATGAGTTACGCAGAGCAGGTAGGTCTGTGCATGACACTCATCAACTTCATGTATGGCACCTGAAACAGGGCACAGCGCTAAAGTGTTTTATGACACTGTTTGAGATTAGGGATGTTGTTGTTACGGCTCGTCATAAAGATGTCCTCATGCGTTTCGTCTGGTTAATGGTTCACCCGTGGGAGGGTCGTGATTATCACACTGCACACTTGCTTGGCAGCTGCACAGTCTTAAACATGAATGCTGAACAGGATGTGACCTCAAGCTTTCTTTTTATATACAGCACACACACACACACACACACACACATACTGTATGTATATATACATATACGTATATATATATACACACACACACACACACACACATATATATATATATATATATATATATATATATATATATATATATATATATATACACACAATGTATATACAGGGAGTGCAGAATTATTAGGCAAATGAGTATTTTGACCACATCATCCTCGTTATGCATGTTGTCTTACTCCAAGCTGTATAGGCTGGAAAGCCTACTACCAATTAAGCATATTAGGTGATGTGCATCTCTGTAATGAGAAGGGGTGTGGTCTAATGACATCAACACCCTATATCAGGTGTGCATAATTATTAGGCAACTTCCTTTCCTTTGGCAAAATGGGTCAAAAGAAGGACTTGACAGGCTCAGAAAAGTCAAAAATAGTGAGATATATTGCAGAGGGATGCAGCAGTCTTAAAATAGCCAAGCTTCTGAAGCGTGATCATCGAACAATCAAGCGTTTCATTCAAAATAGTCAACAGGGTCGCAAGAAGCGTGTGGAAAAACCAAGGCGCAAAATAACTGCCCGTGAACTGAGAAAAGTCAAGCGTGCAGCTGCCAAGATGCCACTTGCCACCAGTTTGGCCATATTTCAGAGCTGCAACATCACTGGAGTGCCCAAAAGCACAAGGTGTGCAATACTCAGAGACATGGCCAAGGTAAGAAAGGCAGAAAGTCGACCACCACTGAACAAGACACACAAGCTGAAACGTCAAGACTGGGCCAAGAAATATCTCAAGACTGATTTTTCTAAGGTTTTATGGACTGATGAAATGAGAGTGAGTCTTGATGGGCCAGATGGATGGGCCCGTGGCTGGATTGGTAAAGGGCAGAGAGCTCCAGTCCGACTCAGACGCCAGCAAGGTGGAGGTGGAGTACTGGTTTGGGCTGGTATCATCAAAGATGAGCTTGTGGGGCCTTTTCGGGTTGAGGATGGAGTCAAGCTGAACTCCCAGTCCTACTGCCAGTTTCTGGAAGACACCTTCTTCAAGCAGTGGTACAGGAAGAAGTCTGCATCCTTCAAGAAAAACATGATTTTCATGCAGGACAATGCTCCATCACACACGTCCAAGTACTCCACAGCGTGGCTGGCAAGAAAGGGTATAAAAGAAGAAAATCGAATGATATGGCCTCCTTGTTCACCTGATCTGAACCCCATTGAGAACCTGTGGTCCATCATCAAATGTGCGATTTACAAGGAGGGAAAACAGTACACCTCTCTGAACAGTGTCTGGGAGGCTGTGGTTGCTGCTGCACGCAATGTTGATGGTGAACAGATCAAAACACTGACAGAATCCATGGATGGCAGGCTTTTGAGTGTCCTTGCAAAGAAAGGTGGCTATATTGGTCACTGATTTGTTTTTGTTTGGTTTTTGAATGTCAGAAATGTATATTTGTGAATGTTGAGATGTTATATTGGTTTCACTGGTAAAAATAAATAATTGAAATGGGTATAAATTTGTTTTTTGTTAAGTTGCCTAATAATTATGCACAGTAATAGTCACCTGCACACACAGATATCCCCCTAAAATAGCTAAAACTAAAAACTACTTCCAGAAATATTCAGCTTTGATATTAATGAGTTTTTTGTGTTCATTGAGAACATGGTTGTTGTTCAAATTAAATCCTCAAATGAAATTAATCCTCAAAAATACAACTTGCCTAATAATTCTGCACTCCCTGTACTATATATATATATATATATATATATATATATATATATATATATATATATATATATATATATATATATATATATTATTTTATATATTATTTAAACAAGTGACTTGAAAACCGAGATACGTACCAAGCAGTGAATTTTGTGTATCGTGACACCCCCTGTATGTGTGTATATATATATTATTTGGTACCTGGGCCTGACTTAATACCCGACTTAATCCACCTCTTAATACACCACTATCACGTCGCAATTATAGACCATATAATACTATACAAAAAACTCAAGATAACAACACGTCACATTACAAAGACCGAGGCATTTCGCATATGGAGGGTGAATACCATTTTACTAAAGCAAGAAACACAGTTAAGACAACTCCAAACTTCTACACTACCACCACAACTGTGCCACCTACATCATCTGGAGCATTTCAGAATCAATATTTGTCTAATAACATGACAAAAACATAATTTTTTTTTTTATAAAATACAACATACTCACCAGAGATGCATAATTTGCATCGCTCCTCAGAGGCTGTAAGCCACTGGTACCACTCATATTCACTGGTCTGAAAGCTGAGACAAGCTAGCTAGCTTCAGGGTTGGCCGACCTCTCCTTACATTGTCTAGCTTTTCTGGAAAATGTATTTTTAAGTATGTCTGGAAACGAAACAATTTCTCTTCCTTCATAGGCATAAAAAAGTCTAAAGATGTATTAAAGTGTGCAGCACGCTACACACGTGTTTTGCCAGTCAAACTTGTCTGTAACAGTTTCTCATTGATCAGAGGACGGAAAAATACTAGCTGGCCCCGTGAGGCAAATTTTAAATCTGATTGGTTAAAGAAACAGACTCATTGATAATATTTTCTAAGGTAAAAAGGCCAGCAGTACTGACTTTGAAAGCCCTGGGCAGATTAGATTGACTTTGCAGCACATAGAGGCTGAGATCTGATTGGACAAAAAATCTAACATCCACATACAAGTACTGGAAGAAGTGCAGTCAAGAGAAACGCTACGAAATGAAGAGAACAAACTGTTGGGAATAAATTAATACAATTTCATGGAACAAATATAAGAATTGATGTTGTAAATGTAGGTCAGTGCTTCTGATAGTGTTTAGGCAGCAGGGGATTTTTCCTTTAAACAAATTCACTCATGCTGGGTTGTTTCTTTCTGTAAATAAACAACAACATTTGACTATGCAAGGTGAAGCAATTTGCAGAGGTGGGAGTAAGTCACCAAATGAAAGTCTCAAGTCAAGTCCAAGTCTTAACATTGCAAGTCAAAGTCAAGTCAAGTCATTCTGTTGTAAGGGTCAAGTCAAGTCAAGTCAAGTCATACTCTTTGTCAAGTCAAGTCAAGTCAAGTCAAGTCATACTCTTTGTCAAGTCAAGTCAAGTCAAGTCGCAACTTAGTCATCAAGTCATACCAAGTCGCACACAGATTTGTTTGACACATTTTTTAACTCAGGGACTTTTATTACTTATTTAGACACAGAGGGCTGATGATGGGTAACAAAAATAAATAAATTAACTTGTGTGTAATAAAATATCGTTAAGAAGCACTTTAAATGCTCTAAAATAAAAATAAATTAAATGAACAAGTAAACAAGAATTAATTGTAAGTTTTTTAGACAGTAGAATGTGCTGATGTTCCCTTCTCAGGAGGAGTCAGAACTACAGTTGTTAAACTGGATCATTTCTATCTAGCAATACCCTGATGTATCTGTGTAAACATGGAGTGAACAGTCACATGTCCCCATCTCAACATATAGTAATAATAATACCTATAATTGTAAAGTATACTCTGTCATCTCATCAGACACCAAACAATGGGTTGCATACTCAAAGTAGAATATCAATATCAGAAAAAAAAATAATCTTACTGTACAAGTGAGGCAGTGGTTTTTAAAAGGTGATGAACCCAACATTGTTTGCTCTGTTAAGAGTTATCCACAAACTATTATGATCATGTTACTCTAGGGCTTTTCATAAATTTTCTAATATCTTTAATAATGTAAAAAAAAATAAAACTATCAGGTCATGCCCCAGTATTTATGGAGAAATTTACCGTACATCAAACCAGATTTATGTATTTGGCCATAACAACTTTAACCCTTGACCACTTCAATGTTAAACTGTGATGTTTGGACAGTTTAAAATAATGCCAATGTGAAGGCAAATTACAGTGAATTGCATTTGCAAAAAATCAAACTGGCCATGTACGCGTAATCTCTAAACCCGAACTTTATTATCCTCGGGGTGGGGCTGGTGTTGTTGCGGTGTACATGTTGTCTTGTCCGCGGAGGGATCTGCTGTTTTGGCAGGCGGCAAGCGGCTTCCGGATAGCGTCTAGCGGTTTACGCATGCGGAAGAGTGGATTGGGTTCGCCGACTTATTGGAAAATATATAGTCCATTCTTAAATATATAAAAAATCACAATATTTGAAAAAAAATATTTTCCACAAGTCATTTCAAGTAAATAGGCACAAGTCCGAGTCAAGTCTAAAGTCACAAGGAGCAAGTCTAAAGTCAAGTCGAGTCTTTTCAGAGATCTAGTCAAGTAAGTCTCAAGTCCAGAAAATGTGACTTGAGTCTGACTCGAGTCAAGTCATATGACTCGAGTCTCCCACCTCTGGCAATTTGTATAAATCAAAATTTTGTATTGATTTTAATGATAATTACAGATGGCAAGTTGACAACCATGCTTGTCAACCAAGTTGATAACTGTTGTTGTAGAAAAATTTGACAAGAGAATGGAATGGAGAAGTGCAGCAAGCTAACACTCTTAATTAAACAAAAGGAAAAAATATATTGCTGTACAAATGCATAAACATTTGCTGAAAAATGCAACAGTGACTAAAGATTTCATCATTTACTGCTGTTGTTATTTGCTGCTTTTAGATTGAGTGTTTTTTTGCACAGTTTTAATTTAATCCATCACTACGTTGTGAGCTAATTGATTGCGCATCCTGATGCTTGTGCGTCACGCCAGAACAGATCTAGTCAAGTCAAGAAGCTTTTACTGTCATTTCAACCATATATAGCTGATGCAGTACACAGTAAAATGAGACAATGTTTCTCCAGAACCCTGGTGCTACATAAAACAACATAGAGCAACATCACACAACATAGAGCTACATAACAGAACACAGAGATTAGGACTAAAGTAAAGTAAAGTAGTTGTCCTAGCTACATAAAGGGCATCATATACAACCTAGTGCAAACAGTGCAGAGAAAAGACAGTGCAAACAAACAAAAAAAGACAGTGTAGGACAGATACACAAAACACAAAATAATTAATTATAATAGATTAAGTATGACTTTCCTGAAGTTAGCAAACAAACAGTTTACACAATAGCACTTCAATAAACTATACCATTTTAATATGATGGTTTCATCCTCATGCTATCTCGGGGAGTTTTTCCTTGCCACAGTTGCCCCCGGCAGAGACAAACTTACACTTATAAAGAACATCTTATTCATTTTTATCACCAAATAATCGTGTGAAGCTGCTTTGAGACAATGTTCATTGTTAAAATCACTATAACAAATAAAAATGAATTGAGTTGAATTGAATGATGAGCATATACAGTTTTTGCTCACCGTGCTGATGTTTCACCTTCATCTGTGACACCAGTGTGTTTTTTTTTTATGTGCTTGTGCATCATTTAGGTACTTCCATGCAACACAAGCTCAGCTTTACATAATTCACAGGGTAAAGTCTTCTTTGTTGCGTTTAATTAAAATGCTTCCATTCTCAGATGATTGTGACACACACTTTTTCCTGCTGCCGGCTGACCTGTACTTTCTGTCTTACACACACACACACACACACACACACACACACACACACACACACACACACACACACACACACACGCGCACACACTCCTTTGTTTTAATATTCTGGTGTCACTGCGATTAGCCATTTATGTTACATGTTTCAAGTGTTCTTGGCCTTTTGTACTTTTTGTTTTTGTTTTGTTTTCTCGTTCTTGTTCATATCCTTATATTGTTGTTTGCGAATTGACCTTAGCCTGGATTACAATTTGAAATCTGCTGGATTTGTTTGCCTGTATTATAATTAACGTTTTTACCCTGCACTTGCATCTGCTTCATGCATTCATTACATGAAACAGTGTAATTTAATCAAAAGCTGAGCTGTTTGTTAGCGTTCATTTATTTATCTGTCAAACTTGAAGTGCTGTTTGATGTTGCTTTAATTAATTAAATAAAACAGTCATTTTGTTTGTATGCCCAAACAGCGCATACATGTTTTCTGTGACCTTTATGATTAGGGTTTGTGCTTAAATTTTTGTAATGTGCAATGTGACTTCTTTTTTTTGTACAAAATTACAATGTGTCGAGTTTTGTACAAAACTAAAGTGATTTTTTTTTTTTTTTATAATAAGATAAGGAATTTCTTTAAGTACTGTGTTTGTTGCTGGGCACTTTTACATTGAAGTGGGTTTAAACAGGAGCTCAGGGTTGATGCATCCTGTCAATTTTATAGCACAATTTTACGAGCCTTCACTGCAGCTTGATGCAGTTAGTTCTCAGATTAAACCCAGTCTCGGCTATGTTTTAGCAACCTTTAATACAAACATTGTTCTACACAAGTAAGAACTGCAGGCAGTGCCAGTTACTTGAAAAAACTCTGCATAGCATATTTCAGCATTCAGATATGAATGGCATTATAAAGATATGGTCTCTCTGTAAACTGTTTAACGCATGGCTTGTAGACTAATATATTCCGGAATGATAGTTCTCATGCAGTATCGTGCGATTTCTGGTTTCTTGTTCTCCTTAAAACATCATAAAAGTACTTTATGTCACCAGTAAATCACAAGAAGATATTTTCCAAATAAAAATCCTTTTCATGGTTGAAAAAAGGCCTGCGCGTGAGCATGGATTTATGATTTGACCAGCTTGTTTTCTTTCTCACCATCAGTCAGCTGGTTTGAATATTCACCTTTTATGGGTTAGTGATGTTAGTGTGAATTTATTTCATGTATCCAATATGGTGGATGTAAGAATTGTATACAGTACCTCAACCTTGAGTCAATACTACTCTTCCTATTTTTTTTTTTTTTTTAAAAGGTCTGGGTGCAATGGGTGTAAAATGTGTCCTAAGCAACTAAGATTGTTGTGGGTGGGAGGTGGGTAAGAGCATTTGTGTGAAAGTCACAGCATGCTATTACGACTCTTTCTCTTTCAGATAGGCTGGAATGATAGATAATAGTTCAGACCTAATAGCTGTGATGTGAAAATAAACATGTAAGTGAGCTTGTGGTGTCCATGACATACCACTCTTGGTAGAACACCAAAATGATCTTGTGGTCATATGAGCCTGGTGTTTTCTATCACTATCAATACAGCTCTACATAGCATGAAGATTTAATTGCATAAAAACGTTATGTCGTCAAATTATCAAGCTTTATTGCTGTTCTGTTTTGTCTATGAAGCCTGACTTCAGGGAAACCAGATGAAAGCAATATCGCTAATCTCAGCTATAAACAAATGTTTGAAAGGTATCCTTCGAAATCCATGGCTAAAGTTATTGTTTCCATTTTTGGCCAGAACTAGGACAGATCTAATCTCTGGAGCAATACATATCCTGCCTTTACCAGGTTAATGCTATGTCAAATAAATTCCACTCATAATAATAATTTATAGCGTTTCTGAGTAAAAATTTAATTTGTGGTTGTTTTGACAGCACGTGTTTAGCACCTTCAGGGGAAAAAAACACTCAGTTGGCTTAAATCACACAGAAACTTTACATGTCCTATTCAATTCCTGTCCTTTTTTTGTCCTTGTTTTATTTTTTGAGCTTGTCTATTTATTCAAACTGGCAGTATTATGGAAACTGTCGTAAAAACACAGACGGAAACGGATTGTTCCATTCAAACATTTCAAGCCTTGTCTGCACAGTGTAATTTCAGTTTATTTATAAAGCACTTTTAACAAAAGATAATTTCACAAAGCAGCTTTGAAAAAATATAGATACAATATTGTAATCATTTTTTCTAATAAGCAAGCCAAAGGCAATGAAAAACTCCTTTTGCATTTAAACTTGTTTTCTGAATGACAGCAGACGATGTAATTAATAAATATTTTCCTGTTTAGAGTAAAAAGAGACAATTTTATTAACTGGAATTTGAGTGTGAGCATCATTAAAGTTTAAAATTTAAGTCTATCATATTGTATTATGACTTGAGCGTAAACTGTTCACACAGATTATAAGGTTTGCTCCTGTAATTGTTCTAGAAGATAAGGCTGGACACAAGGTTACAAGCCACTCTACCATTAACAAACCTAAGTGAATGTGTGACCTTAGAAAAGCATATTAGCCTTTGTAGCATTCATTATTCAGAGTACCAACAAAGAGCCTGCACCTTTTGACACAACCACACATAATAGACACAAAGTTTGCTGAAGCAATAATAATAATAATAATAATAATAATAATAAATATTAATAATAATAATAAATATTAATAATAATAATAATAATAAACTTTGTTTTGGGTGTTTTTTTATCTTTTGCAATTATTAAAAGACTCTTTATTTTGGACTAACTGATCTAATTGTTCATGCACATCTAACCTAGAGGTTTAAAAAAAAAAATTAAAGCATGTACTAGTTTTTCAATATTTTATATATATATATTGACAGCTAACTTAAATGCATGATGTAGCCCATTACAGCCTTGTGCAGGTCTACAAATTTGTCCCTGTGGTCCTTTGACAGCCCATGGTGGTGAAGACGTTTAAATGGAAGAGGTTGATTCTGTGACAGGTGTTTTTATACAAGTTGATATTAGGAGTACTTTCCTAAAGGGACACGACTAATTTGGGTCTGTGGGATTTAGAATTCTTGCCGGTTGGTACGGGATTCAATATTAATTTCAGTTGATCAAATACAATTAAGTTATAACCTTTCTTTAATGTTTTATTCTTTAGATTTCTTTTGGATTTCTGTCTCTCTCTGTAAAATAAACCTACCATAAAAATTTTAGACTGTTAATTTCTTTGTAAGGGGAAATTTACAAACCAGCAGAGGATCAAATAATTATTTCCCCCACTGCAGCCTATATATTTATTTATTTGTTGTACATGCTGTACATATATTTACATATTTATCTGCACTAGATAGATGGATAGATTTATCTATCGATCCATCTATCTATTAAATCTAAATTATGAGGCTAGATGACTGCATCTCTTGTGGGCTGTTCCTGGTCTGCAGTGGATCTGTTAAAAGTGGACCAAGGAAGGATCATTGGTAACCAGTGACAGGGTCATGGGGGGCCAAGGCTCACTGATGCACGTGGGGGGTGAAGGCTGGCCGTGTGGTCTGATCCAACAGACGAGCAACTGTAGGTCAAATTATGAAGATGTTAATGATCGACCAGTCAGGACTGTTTTGGCAGCAAAATAGGGACAACACAATATTAGGCTGGTGGTCATAATCTTATGACTAATTAGTGTAAAACCTTTTTATTCCTGAAACTTATTCTAAAAAAGTAAGTGAGCTAACCATATAAAACAAGTAACTTGTCAAATTCGGAAAATATTAAAATTCTAATATTTAATGGCTATAATTTCCACTTTGAACAATAAAAGAAAAAGATAAAACACGGACACACATTGAGAACAGCTGCTTGAGTATAATGAGTGTAAATATTCAAATAGATGTCCTAGACAGGGGTGCTTCGTGATCTGTATCCATCTATCTGTCAGTTATAACATCACAGTCTTTATAGTGTCTGGATACATATAGATGTAAAAGAACAACACTGCCAAAATTGTCACATATGATTACTAGAATATTTTGGCAAAACTGAGAACTGAAAAGCATGCCAGCATTTCTATTTGCTATTTTGTCACTACACTGACAATAACTTATTTTGATGCCCTTATCTGTACAACATTTGCATAGCATGCACCACAAAATGAGCAAGAAACGTGGGAACTTCTGTACTGAAATGAATCTCATATCCTCAGGGATTGGCTTTTATTTACTAAAGATGTTCGAGATGTTTTTACACGTTCAAACTATTTGGCCGAGGTCTGATTTGATCGGCATATTAAAAACGAGATTTGCAAAGATTTGTTTTCGCTTGATACATGAGGCCCTGCTTGTTTTTTTGACCACCCCCAAGTCTAGGCCTGGGGAACTGACAAGTAAAGCCCTGGAGCTTATATACAGTACATATTAAAGACCTTATATAGCCAATGACGTCATTCTGTACATAGCGACGTGTGCTTTCTTTCTTCTATGGTGTGAAATAAATATTTGTCTAGGGGGCTGTAAACATTCTTGCTAACATTGAAAAGGAGTATGAAGTAATGCCAACATGTTCTCTCTGCAACATCCAAGTCACGTGAATTTGTGAAATTGTTTCATGACCATAACATTTTTGAAGAGAGCAAGTGACGTTCACTTTTGCATGCTAGTCAAATATTATTAGCTATATAAGCTAGCATTTATATCTATTCATATCAATTAGCAGCCTATAATTATTAAGTAAACCCTTTTAAACTTTTTAGATACATTAGCAACAGAATTAAAAATTTTCCATTAATAGACAATTCATAAGCTACTTTTTAGGGTCTCTATAATTCAGTTACTAAATTTGTAAATCTTTTTTTTTTTTTGGTTGCTTGCTCAGTTTTTAGTTGCAATTGTTCTAATGTTTCCTTTAGTTTTATCCTCAGTCTGTCTGTTCACACATCGACCCACAATGGAATACTGAGTTTTATTA
>JBCEWE010001622.1:0-25674 GCA_039877035.1 Silurus lanzhouensis | reverse complement strand
CAGTACTGAAACCCTGCCCGTGTAACCAGTACTGAAACCCTGCCCGTGTAACCAGTACTGAAACCCTGCCCGTGTAACCAGTACTGAAACCCTGCCCGTGTAACCAGTACTGAAACCCTGCCCGTGTAACCAGTACTGAAACCCTGCCCGTGTAACCAGTACTGAAACCCTGCCCGTGTAACCAGTACTGAAACCCTGCCCGTGTAACCAGTACTGAAACCTGCCCGTATACCAGTACTGAAACCCTGCCGTGTAACCAGTACTGAAACCCTGCCGTGTAACCAGTACTGAAACCCTGCCCGTGTAACCAGTACTGAAACCCTGCCCGTGTACCAGTGCTGAAACCCTGCCCGTGTAACCAGTACTGAAACCCTGCCCGTGTAACCAGTACTGAAACCCTGCCCGTGTAACCAGTACTGAAACCCTGCCCGTGTAACCAGTACTGAAACCCTGCCGTGTAACCAGTACTGAAACCCTGCCCGTGTAACCAGTACTGAAACCCTGCCCGTGTAACCAGTACTGAAACCCTGCCCGTGTAACCAGTACTGAAACCCTGCCCGTGTAACCAGTGCTGAAACCCTGCCCGTGTAACCAGTACTGAAACCCTGTGTTTATACCCAGTGCTGAAACCCTGTGTTTATACCCAGTGCTGAAACCCTGTGTTTATACCCAGTGCTGAAACCCTGTGTTTATACCCAGTGCTGAAACCCTGTGTTTATACCCAGTGCTGAAACCCTGTGTTTATACCCAGTGCTGAAACACTTAAATTAGCACTTTCCAAGTTTGTAGAATTCTAGGGTTATATTTATATTAAGTTTGTAATCTGGCGTACCAGTGTAGATTTATTCATTACTAGAGATTTAAAGCATTTTTGTACGTCGCTCTGGATAAGGGCGTCTGCTAAATGCCGCAAATGTAATGTAAATGAAACCCTGTGTTTATACCGAGTGCTGAAACCCTGTGTTTATACCCAGTGTATTTGCATATTTGTACATGTAACATGAAGGTAGTAGAGTTTTACACTAGCTGATATGGTAAATCAGTAATTGGTTGTGGGGAATCATGCTGATCAGTAAGGGGTTTAACGGTACACAAAATTCCCGGTTCGGTACGTATCTCGGATTTTAAATCATGGTTCGGTTTAATTTCGGTATGGATAGGGGGATGAAATGCAAAAACAAAATTGCTTGTCATTTTTTTATTAACGCAGTTTATTATTATTTACATTTGTGATAATCAACCTTTTAATAGTTTTACATTTTTAGAACAATTTTAAATAAAATGTTGCTTGGTTAAAATTTCTTTCGGCTGCTCCCATTAGAGGTCGCCACAGTGGATCATCCGTCTACATACTACTTTGTCCCTCTTATCTGCCTCTTTCAAACCAACTACCTGCATGTCTTCCTTCACCACATCCATAAACCTCCTCTTTGGTCTTCCTCTTTTCCTCCTTCCTGGTGGCTCCATCCTCAGCATTCTCCTACCGATATACCCATGTCCCTCCTCTGCACATGTCCAAACCATCTCAATAGGGCCTCTCTCACTTTGTCCCCAACCGTCCTACATGCGCTGTCCCTCTAATAAACTCGTATCTAATCTGTCCATCGTCGTCACTCCCAAAGAAAACCTCAACATCTTCAGCTCTGCTACCTCCAGCTCCACCTCCTGTCTTTTACTCATGCCACTGTCTCTAAACCATACAACATCTCAGGTCTCACCACAGTCCTATAAACTTTCCCTTTCACTCTCACAGATACTCTTCTATCACAAATCACTCCTGCTATCACTCTTCTCCACCCACTTCACCCTGCCTGCACTCGTTTCTTCACTTCTCTAACACACTCTCATTACTTTGCACTGTTGACCCCAGGTACCTGAATCCTCCACCTTCTCCACCTCTTCTTCCTGCAACCGCATCACTCCACTGCCCTCCCTCTCATTCACACACATGTACTTTGTCTTACTGATACTGACTTTCATTCTTCTTCTCTCACACTACAAGTCTTCCTCCTTCAGTTTAAACATCTTATTCTTCTTTTAGTTTTCACTCTTCTCTACCACCATCTACCACCATCTGCCCTTCCACATTCCTCTCCTTAAAGCCATACCCACCCATCACTTCACATCACCTCTGTTCCCTTTACCTACATGCCCATTAAAGTCTGCCTCAATCACCATCTTTCATTCCTAGGTTTACCTTCTAGCAATTTATCCCACTCACTCCAGAATTTTACACTCTCCTCTATCTCACAGCCCACTTGTGGAGCATAAGCACTGATGATATTTATCATCACCCTTCACTTCCATCTTCACGTTCATCACTCTATCAGAAACTCTCTTCACCTCCACTACATTCTTACTGTACTCTTCTTTCAGAATCACCCTACACCATTTCTCTTTCCATCCACACCATGATAGAACAGTTTAGACCTCAACTTCCAATGTTCCTGATCTTACTCCCTTTCCACTTGGTCTCCTGAAAACACAACATATCCTCCTCTCCATCATGTCAGCTAACTCTCTGTCATAGTACCAACATTTAAAGTACCAACCCGAACCTCCACTCTCCTACACTTTTCCTGCTGTCTCTGTAGACGTCTTCCTCCTCTCCTCACCTACTTCAGCTAACAGTAGCCCAATTTCCACCGGTACCCTGTTGGCTAACGATACCTGTGGCGGTTGTTGGTAACCTGGGCCTCGACCGATCCGGTATGAATTTCTGATTTAAATTTGATTTGGCACATGTTTTACGTTGGATGCACTTCCTAACGCAACCCTCCCATTTATCCGGGCTTGGGATCGGCACTAAGAGTGCACTGACTTGTGCTCCCTATGGCTGGGTTGCCTGCTTGGTTTAAATGATATATTTTGTAATATATTTTTTTAAATGAAATAGAATAAAAAAAATGAATGCATATACTTTATTATATTGATTAAATTGATATTGTAGACTTTTCTTTCCTCATTGAGTTTTTTTTTAAATGACGTGTCTTATTTACTCAGTTTACATGCTGTTCTGTCTCTTGTCTACATGGTGTCCTGCTGTGGTCAGTGGTTAGTTTTGCCACGTGGGTTTGTACAGCGAGCCACTGCTGTGGAGAAAACGCAAATGTTATTAGATTGTAAGACTTGTTTATTTATGTGGCAGAGGTTTGAACTTTGTAGATTCCAGGACCATGTGGTCTCCTGGCTAGCGCTGTGTGCGTTTTGTGGAGTTTTTGAATTTCTTTCATGAATCACTGATGCTGTTAATTTAAAGGTATTTTGAGTTTCTCTGGTGTGAATTAGGGCTTTAAGACTAGGTTTGCTCCAGGGGTTTCTCAGGCTTGGTGGATGAGGAGTTCGTCATGGAAGCAGAGGGAGAGGCTATTTCTGGCTTTGTATAAAAAATATCTGGAATTGATTACAATTGTACAGGCTTCAATGCATGTACTGAATGATCACACTTCCCTCTACTAGTGTGCATGCTGTAAAGACCAAGCAGATTTGATGGTCATTTGCAGATGTTTCTTCAATGACACTTTGATCAGAATTTTAGCCCAAACATGTGAGATTTCGCTTCAGAACTGTAATTTTATATTGAAATTTAGGTTCCTCTTGGGAATCTGAAGTATGATGGGTATAGAGTGACTCGTGCTAAACAGATGATTATTTAAACTTTACTTAGTCTTCTTCCAGATTCAGTGTTTAGTTTGGCTTCGGTGTGTGTGTCTGCTATACCCTTTGATTTCTGTTCATAGCTGATAGGAGATGATGCAGCTCAGTTCAGTATGTTGCTCCCTCCTGAGATGGTTAGAAGATCTTAATGCACACGTCAGATATCCCATAGCCTTTTTTGTCCTGTTCATTCACCTCCTACTTAATCATCATCATCAATGCTTGCTCGTTCTGAGATCCGTTTTCTCCATAACGTGGTTGTATAGAGTGGTTAGACGACCCAACCCAGGGTCAGAGGTCCCAGATCCTTCCTGTCTTCTGAATGAACTAGATTATTCTTCACCTTCAACCTCTCATCATTGTTGGTGGACGACCAATTCATCGGTTTTGTCGATTAATTGGCACCCATAATTGATCGCTGTAACTATCGGCTAACTGCAAAAAAAATACTGATAGTTTTTCCGCGTTGCCATATTCAGTACGAGAGCAGCCTCTCGAGGCGACTCGCTGGTGCCACGTGCTGTTTATATTGGGTGTATTTTTTTTATTTTTATTTATTTTTTTATATACTCATTTTGGATGTAACTGTTCTTTATTTGGAGTGTTACTTTTTTTGTTTCACTTTGAATGCATGTCTTTCATTTCCCTTAATATGGATCATTTATAATTCATATATTCAAATTTCATTTGGCACATTTTAAAGATTCAGTACCTTTTTTCTTTTTGTAGTAAAGTCCAGTACTATCGAAAGTACAATCCAACTTTTCTATCTGTATCGTCAACCTTTAATCATCACCTGTTCTCGTTCTAAGATGCTTTTCTGCTTGACATTTGTTGTATAGAGTGGTTGATGACCCAAACCAACATACATCAGATGTCTGAGTTCTCCTGACTCCTGAATAAACCAGACTGTTGATTCACCTCAGACCTCTCATCTTCAACAAGGTGTTTCCTCCTTCTGATTCTCACAGGGTGGACAAGTGAGACATTTTCTTCCTTTTTATTTGTATTTATTTATTTATTTTAATGTAAAGAGCTTCCTCTCATGCTCGTCTTAACTGATGACGTGTGGACTCGGCCACACCATCTGACATTTCAGTGTCCATTAAGCTTGACATTTCTTCTGTCTGAAGAAGCTTTCGGTCTTATATAATGTGTACATTTTATTCCTGCTCTGCCCAGAGGCTTGACGCACTGTGTGTGTGTGTGTGTGTGTGTGTGTGTGTGTGTGTGTGTGTGGTGTGGTGTGTGTGTGTGTGTGTGTGTGTGTGTGTGTGTGTGTGAGAGAGAGATAGTGTTGGGTTTTTATCTCGTAGAGGACAGTATTACAGGAAGCAGTGTTGTGTAATAAAAATGCATTGTCAGGTTGCCGTACACGAACACGTAAAATAATTTTGCAAGGAAATAAACACTTAAGAAAGGTGTGTGTGTGTGTGTGTGTGTGTGTGTGTGTGTGTGTGTGTGTGTGTGTGTGTGTGTGTGTGTGTGTGTGTGTGTAAAAGCATGGTTGAAAGCCAAGGCTAGCTCGACCTGTGTATTTTGGCGTGCTCTCAGTGTTGACTGTATAAGAAGGAGAGATGGAAACGGCTGATAATGCAGTAGATAACTCCTGTTGTTCCACACCTGGTGATAAGAAGTGGAGTAAATGAAGTCAGGAACAAAGTGCAGTTTTTGTGTTAATTAGTTATTAAATAATAATGAGTTATATGGAAGCAAACTTTGATTTCAACAAATACTTTTATACAGCAGGTCAAAGGTCTCTTAAGGCCGCTCTCGTACTCTCTAATAACAGCGGACCTCCTCAGATGCAGTCTATGGATTTTTGCCGATAGTTCCAGCAATCAACTATCGGTCCCAATTGATTGGCAAAACTGATTAACCGGTTGACCTCTAATTACAACCCAGCAGGAAGGTTACAGTGACTCAAATAGCCAATATTTACAGCTGTGGTGAACTAAAAAGCATCTTAAATAGAGGTAGTTTTTTGCTGGAACCTTCGGCTATCGGCAAAAATCATACCGATAGTTTTTCAGGGTTGCGTTACACAGTACGAAAGCAGCCTCAGGAGGCGCTGATTATTTGAAGTCTTTTTTTTTTTTTTTTTTTTATTATTTATTTATTTTTTATACATTTTAGATATAGCTGCTTTTATTTATTTGAAGTGTTATAATTTGCTTCAGTTTGTATGCATATCTTTTTATTTTTATTAAAACTATCGGTTGAGTTAATCGTTTATCTGTACGATTCAACCCAGCTATCGATAGTGATAAATCCACTGTCAGTCGATCTCTAATCGCAAAAAAACTTAAAACATTTATAATAATAATTCATCGTTTCAGGTGGTTTAGGGTCCATGTTGGCTTCCACTCCAGTCAGTCAAAAAACAGGACTTTGAAGCTGTTGGATAATCGAAAGGAATTTTCTTTTATCCAATCTTGATGTCTCTGATGTCAACTTGCGGTTATCCTGTAGACTCGGCTTCCTCTTTTTGATCTTCTGGCTTATTTGGTTGCAGTTGTAGCTCTTTCGCTCTTATGTTGAAGCTTCCTGAGCCTTCCTGTCCTCTGAATGACAGTCTGTTCATTTATCTCTGACCTCTTAACATCTCCAACAAGGTGTTTCCTCCTTCTGCTTCTCTCTGGGTTGCTACTTCTCTCTGGGTTTTCTTTTTATTTATGTAAAGTGGTTCCCCTTCAGGCTGGGACTGGAAACTGTGACACACACACACACTGATGTGTGTGGATTTGGCCAGACCAGATGACATTTCAGTGTTTATTAAACTCGCCATTTCTTCTGTCTGACCAAAGCTTTCAGTCTTGTATAACATGTAGATTTTATAGACGCTCTCTCAGAATCTTGCGGTATACAACTCGTATATGCTCTGCACGGCTGTGTGTTTCTGTGTGAGGGGGGAAAAAGAGAGCATGATGAGTAAATGATGAAAGTGATGAAACAGTGTTGTGTAATACACTGTAATTGGAAAATGTTGCAGTATGAAGACTTGTGAAAGACTTTGGTGCATTTTTGGGGAAGAAATTAAACACTATTAAGAAAGTGTGTGTGTGTGTGTGTGTGTGTGTGTGTGTGTGTGTGTGTGTGTGGGTCGGTCGGTCGGTCGGTTGGTGGGTGTATGGGAGTGTTAAAGCGTGTCTGAAAGCCAAGGCTAGCCTGAGCTACACTATATAGATAAAAGTAGTAAGACACCTGATTTACCTATTTAAATAACTACCGGGAAATAAAATTACTCGAGATATAATTTTGGTGGTACTGCCCACCCTTAGTTAGAGTGGAAGATCTCCTGCTATGACCCACAACCCTGTTGAGCATCTTTAGGATGAATGTGAATGCTGACCCGCACCCCAGGCCTCCTCACCTTAAATACATCAGTACTTGACTTTACTAACACCCTTGTGGCTAAATGAATCTCTCTAGCAAATCTCCACAAAAATCTAATGGAACATCTTCCCTGAAGAGTGGAGGTTGTTATGAGAGCAAATTGAGACTAAATGTGGAATGTTTAAAAAGAAGCACGTAGCAATTAACTGGTCAGCTGTGCTCAAACGTTTTGGGAGGTTTTTTTCATAGTGTATGTATTTTCACATGTTTTTCAGTGTTTACTGAATGACCAGGAGCGACGGAAACGCGTGATAACATTGTAGATAACTCCTGATGTCCTACACCTGCTGATCAGTGGCTAAATAAATGGTAAACTTACACGATCCGAGTGCGTACAGTCGCGCTTATGTAAATATGGCGTTGTTTTTATTTAGTGCTGCCCCGAACAAACCATTTCCCCCATTAGGCTTTTGCATAAAGCCCACACGACACAAAAATACACACAAATAGACAAGTTCAATAGTGTACACACACTTCATAGTTCTTCAAGAGCCGCCTGTCTGTAGGAACCGCACATAATTAGGTTTTTCAGCTTCTACACGCATTTTCCAACTGCGAATATACCATTTTTAGATCCCTTTTATCAGACTCGTACATTGTAGACGCTTGTTTCTCCATTCTGTGTAAACTCTAGAGACTGATGGGTGTGTGTGTGTGTGTGAGCTGCAATCCCTAGAGATTACTGGTTTCTGAAATACTCAGACTGTCTTGCACCAATAGCCATGACAAAATCACTTAGATCGCATTTTTTCCCCTTGTGTTATATCTGCTTGATTTTAAGGTAGGAAAACATTTAATGCCTTTCTTTACATTGCTGGCACGTGATTGGCTTATAAGATTGTATATTTGATTGCAGAAGCGTTAAAGCTGTTGGCGAGTGGTTATTAGCTGTGGTTATTTTTGCGGGCATTTTTTTTTTTAAGTAATATTTGTACAGAAGCATCTATGGCAGGGATCACCAACCTTTTTAAAACTGAGAGCAACCGTAATTTCCGGACTATTAAACGCACCCATATATAAGCCGCACCCACTGAATTTTACAAAGGATTTTATTTTGAACATAAGCCGCACCTGTCTATAAGCCGCAGGTTCCTACACTGAAACTAATGAACTTTACACAGGCTTTAATGAAAGACAGTGTCTGTAACACGGCTTGTATCTAAACAGTAGCCTACCAAGAAAGTCATTGTTCACGGTCTTCCTTCTTCCTTTCACAACAATTTCTCTCAAGAGTTTTTCTTTTGGCATCGTCGTGCGTTTAAAAATCACCATCTGTAAAGCTTTTCTCCCGATGCCGTGCAGCTCAGAACACAGGTGAAGTGTGTTTTCTTATGCCCGGTTGTTTTCAGCGTGACGAATGATTCACATTTCCTGTAGACAGTCCGAGTGAGCGGCAGGTCAAACGTCAGAGGAACATCATCCATATTTGATGTGCTGCGGCCCGATTCAGTGGGAGAGCCTCTGATTTAATATAAAGAGTTTCATTGGTTCACCTGAACCCGTTCCCCAATTTCATTGGTCTGTTTTGGGGCTCAGTTTTTTGGCATGAAGTTTGTGAAACCGGGAAAAAGCCAGGAAAAATCCATAATTTAGCCGCTTCATTGTTTAAGCCGCGGGGTTCAAAGCGTGGGAAAAAGTAGCGGCTTACAGTCCAGTAAATACAGTACCTTTAATTATGTTATTATTAATAATTAGTGATATTCATCTATGTGAAGACACTGATCATGTTAATGATTTCTCACAATAAATGGGGGGAAGAAAAAAAAAACATGGTCAGGGCGAGGGTCTTGCTTTGACGCACATATCCGTCAGAATAATTCGGATTTGTTCTGCAAATCATATGTACGTTTTTCCAAAGGAGAAGATTAGATACTTGTGTTAAACACATCCTCAAAGTTTGGACCATAGAAAAAGTATACATTTCTTTGCCAAATATGAAATGAAATGAAAT
This sequence comes from Silurus lanzhouensis, assembly GCA_039877035.1. Taxonomy (NCBI): domain Eukaryota; kingdom Metazoa; phylum Chordata; class Actinopteri; order Siluriformes; family Siluridae; genus Silurus; species Silurus lanzhouensis. The sequence continues at coordinate 16,670 of JBCEWE010001622.1, read as the reverse complement.
AAAAAGTGTGAGTCAGTAGGGAAATCTAATGTTTTGCAGTTCAGTAGATATATAGCTGGAGACATGGTGAATTTTCTAGCCAAGATTTTCGAAACCATATGTATCTGATGCCAAAAAGGTTTAATGTTCTTACAGTCCCAAAATAAATGCATCGATGTTGAAATTTCAGAATTACATTTAAAACACAGCTGAGATACATTTGGGTACGTTCTATGGAGGTGTACTGGGGTCACACTATTATTTTCAATCGTTTCCCAAACATTCAACACTGAAACTTCTGAAAAATGTTAAAAAGGAAAGGAAAGACTCTCTGATCCACGCCATTTTTCGCCTGCCGTTTATTTCTTTTCCAGCTCAAGTGTGGACAAAAGGCCAAAACTTATTAGTGGGTAGAGGTCGATCGATAGTGGATGATGCCGATGCCGATTACGATATCATGTAAAATAGTACTGAATTTTATTACACCCCCCCGCCCAAAAAAAAAAGAGCACCAAAAAATATGTATAAATTAATTAATAAATACAATTCGATAGTTCTATATAATACATGTCATACAGCGCTCTCTGTGCAGTGTTCAGTCTCTCTTGTGTAAAAACAAACAGCATGTGTAATCAGTGATTTGCCTCTAGAGGCCGCTCTCATAACGACAGCAGACAGGTAGCCGGAAAAACTATCGGAATGGATCGACTATCAATGCCGATTATTGAGCAAAACTGACTTGTTTTCGCATTGATCCACTTTAAAGAGCGTTTAAAAAAAAAAAACTACGCTTTTCGCTGACTGAAAACGTTGCCTCAGTCCAAAACGGTGAGGAAAATATGCGTTTTCAAATGAAATAGTATGAGTGTGGACACTTCCAGCACTGTGTATCTTTAAATATTAATGGTTATTGCTTGTCAGTTTAAAAACAATCATTATAAGATTATTTCTATAGTCCAGCTGAATGGATATACCCCCCCCTTTTTTTTTCCTTTTTTTTTTTTTTTTGCCCCTGCCAGGTGTGTTTCCTTCCTTTGCTCTTGTCTCTTTGTTTGGCCCTGGTGCTTTCTTCCTCTAGGCTGCTTCGTGACCCATTAGTGGGGATTTCTGCTCTCGTTCAGGTGCAATCACATCTCTCAGCCTCGATTCTGCTCTGATCAGTGATGACATCCTGCTGGATATCAAGCGTGTTTTTTTTTGTTTTGTTTTTTTCTTGTGCAGTCTTTAGTGGTGATTAAGAGTTAAATTCATAATCCTAAGGGTTGCTTCTGTCCATTTCGGGACAGTTTATAGCCGAACGATTTCCTGCAGGATCTGTATCCCTGAAAGACGGATCTCCTGGAGAGAGACGTGTGTCAGGGTGACGATATCTAACATCTAGCACCACAGGAAAAAGCAGCCAGGCCAGATTATTCTCATTCACACCCTGCCGTTGCACAATCCTTTCCTTTCTGCTCTCCCATTGGTCCCTCCGCTTGCTAACTACTGATCTGAAGTCAGGTGGGTGGAGTATGGAGTGTGTGTGTGTGTGTGTGTGTGTGTGTGTGTGTCGGTTTGTGGGTGTGAGCGTGCAACAGGAAGCAGAGTCAAGGGTTTTTTGTTTTTTTTTTAGTTGAGCAGGGTTAGTCAGTGGGTGTGCTGTGCAGTCTCACATCTCTCTTCAGCTGGACCCGGTGAGTATATTTTAACCCCCTGTCACATCTCTGTAGGAATTCTCCCGCGCGTTAGCAGGCGTGAAGCTGTCAGGCTCCGTGGAGTCCGGCGTGGGCGAGCGAGAATATTTCCGTCCGGCTCCTGCTCGGGGTGTAATGAGTCACATTTCGGTCCGGTCAAAAAAGAATAAATGCTCTGGAGAAGAGCGCTGATTTCAGGAGAGCCACGGAGTTTCTCCTGTTTCTTTTTCTTTTGCCACTCGCAGGCGGAAATCCGTTACGGTTTCGAGCGGCTGGAATGACACCATAACCGCGCCGAGGCTTATCGCGTGCGTGTAAGTGGAAAAGAGGGACAAAAAAAGAACGCCAAACTAGACATTCAGCTTTCCATTAGTCGAAAGATTAGTACATGGTGATGTTGGCATCTCTCACTGGGCATGAAGTCATCGAGGTGGAGCGAGTGCACAAGTATGAGGCACAGTCTTAAGAATCTGGGGACTGGTGGTTTTCTCAACTTCTTGATCTCTCAGGAAAAAGGAAAACTCATTCATTTAGATACAGATGCGTCGAATTGTATATAAAGTCTTCAAGCAGTAATTATCTTTCTAATAGCTTTAATTATCTTATTTCTTTGACATATTGTATTTTCACTTGCTGAGATTTTTTTCTCTCTCCAAAGTCCTGAACCAGCTGTATGTAATCCTTATGTAAAGAATACAGCCTGATGGGTTGTGCTTTTAAAGGACGATTACGTGGTGTGCAGTGGTGGATGAAGTATACAAACCATGTAGTTGAGTTAAAATTGAGAAACACTTGAGATACAAAATATTACTCCAGTAAAATTACAAAAGTTTTTCCCTTCAAAGGTACTTAAGTATCCAAAGTACTGTGATTTTATTATGGCTCTAATGTTCCTATTATCATTTTTTTGTCACAAGACTCTTTTGCTTAATCAAGTTGCTCAGTTAATGTGAAAAGACTCTGTGACTCTCAGCACACTGATCTATTAATAGAATGATGATAATCGGTGTTTGACTCGTTAATACTAATTAAAACGATCATGAGCACAAAACCTGAACCTGGCGGGTTCGAGTCTGGAGTGTCTTCCATCGTTTATTCCTCTCTAAATGTTCTGCTTGCTGTTAACCTGATGCTGAACTGTATGTTGGTGATGAGTAATACGCCAAGCGCCAATCAAAACAAGTTCGAAACGGAGTGAGCGCTCGACCCTGATTGGTGGCTCGCTGCGTGTTTGACCAGTTACGTTTTTACGCACTCATAAATACATTTCACACAATGTCGTTGAGTAAAAAGTAAAATATTTGACTTTTGAAATGTAGTGAAGTTCAAGTCTTCTCAAATAGAAATACGAAAAAACCACTTAAGTACAGTAACGGATTACATTTACTTCATTACCCTCCACCACTGGTGGTCCGAAACTATTGACACTCATTAAACTGGAAGTGTTTTATTCATCATACAGCAGAGAAATTCTTCACTGCTACCAAGAAGCTTCTGATTTACATGACGGCGAGACGTTGGTCCATTAGCATGAGCTCGCCGTCATGTCTTCCATCCACTTTTTCAGTCAACGGAAACATCGCTTTTGCAGGGCGGACCGGGAAAAGGGAGGCTTTCGAAAAACGACGTCGCTTTCAAATTTATCCGGAACAGTGTAGCCTTCGTTAAGGGCCACTGGTGAGGTGTAGTTAACTGGGGTAAACCGCAGGTCTTGTGTGGTTTTCTTGGTGTGCAACTTTTAGATACATGGTGATGGTGATGTGTAGATGACCGGGTCTCCAGCAGAGCTTGTGCTCCAAAGGACAATTGGTGGACACCAGCGACATGTTCATGGACACCATGGAGGGCTAGTGAAGAACAAGTTGGTGAAAAGGTTAAAGGAATAAAGTCAGACCAAACAGAACATCGCGGCATAGCCGCAGAAATGTCAGGGGTTTCTACGACAGGACTGGGCCTTGGAGACAAGGAAGAAGGTGGTCTGGTCTGATGAATCATGTTTTCTTTTATATTATGTGATTTGTGATGTGTGTGTTTGTGGGACGTGTTGGAGAGATGGTACCTGGATGCACTATGAAGGAAAGGATGCAGGCAGTGATATTCTGCTTGGAAACCTTGACTTTGACACCTAAAAGCTGTTGCAGAGCAGATCATTGAAACACTGTTCCCTAATCCCTAGTATGAAAGAGTTCATGAGTTTAATACCTCAAATCCCATCATGAAATTCCTCGCATCTCAGTCTGATCTGGATCTGATGCTGGACAAACAAGTCTGATCCATGAAGGCTTAACCGGATCATGATGTCTGCTGCTACTTGCTTGGTTCCAGATACCACACACACACACACACACACACACACACACACCTTCTGAAGTCTTGTGGAGTCCATTGAAGTGTATATTACCCAATATTTCACAGGTGGTTTCATGGGTGTATTTTTACGTATCCTTCACACACACACACACACACACACACACACACACACACACACACACAAAATTGCAAATGATATGTGTATCTATTATGTATAACTTATTAATACATTTCCAAGTATGTTTTTATAAAAGCAACAGTAAAGGTTTTCTCACACACCTGTCGGGGGTTGTACAGGACCGAGCCTGGCAGGGGTGACGTGTTTACTGTGGAGATACCTTCACGTGTTCTACCGACGTGAAGTGAAAAGCAAACACGCTGCTGCTCACCCTGTACTCAGACGGTCCCACATGCATTGAATTGCGCTCCGTTCCCAGGGCTATAAGCAGCATATGCAGAGAGCTGCGGTCTTCTCAGTGTGGTCTGTGTTCACTTCTTTTCTTCTTCTCTTAGCGTGTCAAGGAAGTGCTTTCGAGCAGGGGCTCGGCATTTTTGCGGTTTCTGCTCTGCTTCTACAGAAACTAACTTTTCGGCAAAATTTACACGGACAAACGATGGTGTGAGAGGGCTCGCGTTTCTGAGAAGGGTTACTCGAGTTGTGTAGCTGGGATTGTAGAGGCTCGTGGTTTGGTTTAAATAGATAGAAATATATATTTTTTCGTTTTTAATGCTTGATGTAGCTCTTTTCATGGGCTTAAATAGAAAAGGAAATGAAGATGCATGTAAGTGCATATAACAGGGATATTGAAAGCATTCACATCACTGCATCGGCATAAAACGTAATAACGCGAAGCAACGATTTAAAAAAAGTGTGCATCGGATACAAGCAAAAAACGATCGATTTCTATATAATTTTTAGCAGATGCGCTATTCTTTTATTATTTAGAAAGCGACTAAAAATCTGTGACCAATATTTTATATTGGGGCTGAAACGATTCCTCTGTTCCCCTCTGTACAGTCCCTGGCTATCTTTAAGTGACTGTTGAAGACCCACCTCTTCCTGAAACTTATTATTCTTACTCATTGCTAGAGACTCATTCATAGATTCATTGCTTTATTCATACACCAACAGCTTCAAACTTCAGCAGGACAACATGCTTACCGGTGAATGCAATATAAATGTCGAAAGTTTACGAGAAATAAAGTTGGAATTTCGAGAAAAACTCAGAATGGGAGGGAAAAAAAATTATGAATTGCGAGGGGGGGAATAAATTAATTAACAAAACAATTTCTGATGTGGCTGAAACGGGATTCCATAGATTCAGGCCAAGAAAACGATAAAGTTCCCAAAGTTTGGAATCATTTCAAACACACCGTACAGTGCTTTTATTAATTAATTCATTAAATAATTAATTTTTGTTTTAATAACGTGAAATGCATTTTTAGATTTGTATTTATAATTTTTATTTATAGATTAGTATAATTAGTATAGCCGCTGCTATGTGATTGACTTATCGCAACGCTACGGCGACCTGAGAGTCGCATAGAATACAGATTAACATGGCAGAGGTAGAGCTGTAACTTCTTGGAGACACAACATTGAAAGAACATCTGGTTTATTTAATCTCTTTGCTTTTCTTTGTGAAAGGGCCGTGCATTAGAAGTCGCAAGGCGCTTAAGGAAATCTATGTTTTGCTGTTGGTCTGAAGCAAAGAAATAAAAGTGAGCTATTTGTACCATATTGAATTGCTCAGCATCCTGTTTTTTTCCATCGAATCACATCGTGTCTAATGGAATCTAAATCGGATCGCACTGCATCGTAATGGGGCGAATCATAAATCGCATCACATCGGCAGCTGCTCCATATGTAGCTTTAATGTCTCGTATCGTTGAATATGCACGGAGATGCACATCCCTAATACAAAAGAATAAATCAGAGACTGGGACTCAAACTTGCACCTTCACCCAATCCCAGTTTTCACATTTTTATCACACAGTCACACTTTGAGCTTCGGCTGAGCCTCCTCATAGCGGCCGACCTGCCCCACGGCGATCGTACCATGCTAAACGCTTCATCAACAACACCGTGGATGTGCTACCGGATCGCTCGTGTATTGAGAACTTGCCGTTTATTTACTCACAGCAGTGCGTTTAATGAGCGAGTACCTTTGTTTGTTCAGGTGTACACCTGTAAAGAAGTTCCTCCTCAAGGAAATGTGCAGGTTACAAACTGTAAATGTACAGAAAATGTACAGTTTTGACAGCGTCCATGTGGAAATAACAAAAGAAAAACTTAAAAGCTGCCTAATTGGAGGATATTTGATCATTGGTGGTGGTTTATGCTCCTAGGGTTGAACCATGACAAAGAATCTTCATAATAGGCGCGATGATGATGATCTTCAAATAATAAAACGTCTCTCTAAATATACACCGTCTCCAGGGTATCATGCGCTAACTGTGTCAGTAACGTCGCACCGCCTCGGGCTTATAAATATTAAATCATTGTGTATTTATTCCGTCTAGTAACAGACGTAACAATGTGAACCCCAGCAGCAGCTGTTGGAGTAAAAGGTTTATCGTCATCGCGTTATCGATATAACATGTACGTGGCAGACGTGTAGATCGGAGAGTAGCGTTTATCCTCTTCTATTCCTCATCTAAGTCTGGGGCTATTAATAAATGCCGCGCACTTTGCCATCGTCCACCTCCTGACTCATCCGAGTGCTTTTCCTGAGGGCCAGCCTTGTTATTTTCGGCTGTGTTTCATGAAGCTGAAAGAGCAAACAGTTTTTTTTTTTACACTATCCTTTAGATACGTGAATCCTCAAACGGTATGTTTCAGTGGACATATAGATGGGCAGGTTTTTTTTTTTTGCAGTGGTGAATAATGGTACACCATAACACTTTATATTAGAGTTCGACCGATTAATCGATTAATCTGGACGATTTTTTTTTTTCTCCGTGCTGCAAAATAGGCCGGTTATTAGGCAGGCGCATCTGACGCACCAAACCGCCTGTGTACGGTGTGCGCTTGCGTGAGAGAACAGAACTCTCCCATAACAGCAGGTGGCAGTAGTCTGTATTAAGCATCCAAACAGGGAAAACCGGAAGAGCTCGGACCTTGTATATGAAGCGAGCAGCGTTTACACCCACCATTACTACCGGATTCTCGCAGCTTTTTTTTTTCATTCTGCCAGATCGGAAAGGCAATCAAGAATCACAAACAAGTATCGGTTCGATTTCTCTTTACTTTACATTTGTTTTCGTCGGTTCCTTTTTTTTTTTTGGTTTGTTTTCTTCATGTGCTCATTCACTATGCTGAATAGCCAATCAGAGTTCTCTCGCTCGTCGCCGATTTGGCGGAAAACAATTGACGGCGTTCAACTAGTGGCAACGGTGCGGGAAAACACCGGAAAAACTATAGCCGACCGACCGACTCAAAAACCACCCGACATTTCCATCCCATCAGCTTGGTGTGTCCACGGCCTTAACTTCCCATCCTTCGTTTTGGCCTTAATTTCGCCTTTTAGATTGATTGGTTAAATATGATGCTACGTTATGACGAGAATCAGAAGAACATTTGAAAAGGGAATGCGAGTAACTTTTTGGAACCGTATTCTCTCGTCGGCTGTGTTCTCTCGTCGGTTCTCGGGTGGCGATGCAGGAATGACAGGCGGTGATAAGGTTAAACGTCAGCCCCTAATAAGGTCTCTGCATGGCTTTTTACTTTCCTGCTCATGACAATCTCATCTGTTCTCATTATCCAGCCTGCCAATTTCCGAGCTCGTACAGAGACACAGTCGGAGACGACAGATTAATCCAGGCAGGGGGAGGAGACTTCAGGCCTTTCAACCAGATGCTCTCCTTTAGCGTCGAATCTCGAAACCTTCTCCATCGTGTCACGCAGTTCATATCCACTGCAGCTGAGACACGTTTTCCAAACTCTTTGCCTCTCCTTTCCACAAACCGCACATGAGTCACTGGCCGAATGTTTTGTTTCAGGTCGACACCAGTCATCTAACAAGTTCTTATATTTAGGGGTCCAAGCCCTACATTTTATATCAGTGAAACAAAAAAAATTTAAATAAAATGTGTGTGTATGGGTGGGTGGGGGGCGGGTGGGTGTGTGTGTGTGTGTGTGTGTGTGTGTGTGTGTGTGGGGTGGGGGGGGTGTGGCCAAAAGTTTTTGGACACCCGACCATGCTTTTTGATCAACCTATTAGGCCAGCAGCCATATCACCCTGTAGCCCAAGACAGCTTGCCCACTGAAGCTAAGCAGGGTTGAGCCTGGCCAGTACTTGGATGGGAGACCACCTGGGAAAAACTAGGTTGCTGCTGGTAGAGGTGTTAGTGAGACCAGCAGGGGGTGCTCACCCTGTGGTCTGTGTGGGTCCTAACACCCCAGTATAGTGACGGGGACACTATACTGTAAAAAAAAAAAGCACCGTCCTTCGGATGAGACGTTAAACCGAGGTCCTGACTCTCTGTGGTCATTAAAAAATCCCAGGATGTCTTTTGAAAACGAGTAGGGGTGTGCCCCGGCATCCTGGCCAAACTTGCCCGCTGGCCTACTAATCATCCCCTCATATTAATTGGCTATATCACTCTATCTCCTCTCCACTAATATGCTGGTGTGTGGTGGGCGTTCTGGCGCAATATGGCTGCCGTCGCATCATCCAGGTGGATGCTGCACATTGGTGGTGGTTGAGGAGAATCCCCCCTTTCATATGTAAAGCGCTTTGAGTGCTGCAGAAAAACGCTTTATAAATGTAATGAATTATTATTATTATTATTATTCCTTATTTGCTGTTCTTATACTCTCCGCTCTTCTGGGACGATGTTCCAATAGATTTATTGCTCACCTGACCGTAAGATTGCTATGGGACTTCTTTTTGAACATCCCGTTCAATATTTGGTCCCTATTTGCCGTTATAATAACCTTCACTCTTCTGGAATGATGTTTCACTAGATTTTGTGGAGGTGCTCATTCAGCCACAAGGGTGTTAGTAAAGTCAGGTACTGATGTAGTTGAGGAGGCCTGGGAAGTCAAGAAGCTTTCATTTCTACCATATATAGCTGACGCAGTACACAGTAAAAATGAGACGACGTTCCTCCAGAACACTGGTGCTTCATAAAGCAATATTAAGCCACATCACACAACATAGCGCTACATAAAGTGGAACCTGGTGCAGACAAAAACCACAAAATACAAAACAGCGCCGACCAGTAAACCTACCATATACTGATTATAGAGTGCTGTGAGGAAGAGGACTGTAAAGGACAATAAACAGAGTATTTGTAAACAGAAACACAATGCAGTGCAAAAACAGCAGTAGCAGCAGTTGAGAGGTGCAACAAAACAGCATGTAAACAGTGTAGTACGATTAAATATAAATAATTAATCAATGGTGGTGGAATGGGTTGAGATGAGTAATGAGTGTGTGTTTCAGTTCAGTAACACACAGTTGAGTGTGTGTGTGTGTGTGTGTGTGTGTGTGTGTGTGTGTGTGTGTGTGTGTGTGTGTGTGTGTGTGTGTGTGTGAGAGAGCTTCAGTTCAGATTCAGCATTCACATTGTTCAATAGGGTTGGAGCTCTATACCACTCCAAAACATAAAGCATATCTTAATAGAGTCTCCAAGTTCTATACTCGTGTGGGCTTCCAACTTTTTGGTAACAATCTGGAAAAGAGGCACATGCGAGGTGGTAGTTTCGAGTCTCGCTCTGTTTACAAGGAAGTACTTTATTTATCTACACCTTGCACAGCAAAACAGCACTCCCAGCGTTCCTGCCACTTGTGGAATACATCCTGGAAGTCTTCTCTTTCGAAGCGTGTAAAGCACCTTCTGCGTTTCGCGCCGAATTTCCGCAGTGCTGTCAAAATGGTGACCTTTAAGCTGGATGCTCATCTTTAGGAAGAGGGCGAAGTCAGCAGGGTGGGAGTAGGGTCTGGCGAGAAACTCTCATGCGAGGAGAGCTCGGTGACGGACTGCATTGTCGTCGCAGAATACCTAGTTCCACGATCAAATAGCAGACTTGCTATGTTGCACAGCTGTACACAGGACGATGTCTTTTGGCGCACTAACGCCAATGAAGGTCGGTGCTCCCTGTGACTGTGTGTGCAGCCTTGTGCCATCGTCTCGAAAACTTTTGATAAATACTACCTCATATGGCAGTATTTAAAAAGTCTTAAATTTGCTGTTTTATGCCTTAAATCGATTTCAACAGGTCTTCATTTTCCTACGTCCATGTAACGCTGCTTCTAACGCTCATTGAAATGCTCCCGCAGCACTTTAGAATGCTTTTGTCTGTTAGTTTCCGTGGTGATGTTCTTTCTTCCACTAGTCTAAATATAATTCGCTGTATTACGACTACAAATGAGACCAACACGCAGCAGCTTTCTGTTATTAGCACGAATCTTACTCGGTTTGTACCACTGACGTAAAACGGATTTAATTTTTCAGCTATTAGAAGTGCATGTTTAGCGATACTCTGCTTGAAAAAAATTAATGCAGGGCTGCGTTAAGGCCAGTCGCTAACAACGAAACCCCACAGTGTATAAATGTATCTTGATTGAAATAAATCTACGTTCTGTTCTCCATCAAATGAGCACTGCGTTTCCATTAGACCTTATTTCCTTGTTTGCACAGACAGTATTATGGCCTGGAAACGAGGCCGCGTCTTGATTTTATCCTCCTGCACATCAAGCAGCGAAGCATCGTTTTTGCTTTCTCGAGACTCAGGCATTTTCGCAGCAGGCCCTTAATGACGTTTACCGTCTTGTCAGATGTTTAGAAGGTCTGAGCACCCGGAGAGATGGAGCTCAGTCAGGTCATTAACTCCACTCAGCTCTAATTGGCCGATTTGCCAACGTGCCCAGAGAGACTTGGTGTAATTAGGCCTTCAAAAAAATTGTGTGCTCTCTGTCTCTGTCAGAGTCAGAAGAAACACAGTAATGACTGCGTGCTCCGGAGAACAAAACACACAGCGGGACGTGAATAGCGGCAACGTGACTCCTCTGAGGCCTTTCACGCGGCGAAGGATGCGGAGCCCACGCGGTGCGCGAGTCTCTGAATTTCGGAGCGATGCAAAAGCGCCTTTCTTTCATCGTGCTGAGACGGACGTCCATGCTCCACTTTCCTGCGCTTGGCATGACGTGGCGCGCTATTTCAGGAGCGATGTGGTTATATAAAACGAGACAGGAGTAGGTGCTGAAGCGCACCGTGGAATAGTCCTCGACGAGTTCTCAAACTCAGAGTTTTCTTCATGAGCGTTGGACTTGAAGTTTGGATATCAAGCTGATCCACTTTGACTTACTGAAGTAAGTAATGCGAAATAATGGAGGCACTGGGAGATGATGTCCTACACCATTCCCAGCGTTTACAGAGTGCTCTTTGTGTTGGTGCTTTTTAGCAGTGTGGTAATATTTATATGTTTAAGTACTTAGCGTCATTTAGATGTTGTGTATCGGTGTATTCTGGCTTTTTATATGTGTATATATACACACACACACATCAGATATAACATCATGAGCGGTGAAGAGAAAAACACTGATTATCTCTTCATCATGGCACCTGTTAGTGGGTGGATTTATCTATTAGGCAGCAAACGAACATTTTGTCTTTAAAGTCGGTGTGTTAAAAGCAGGAAAAATGGGCAAGTGTCTAGGAGACCACTTGGGCAAGTGTCTAGGAGACCACTAGGATCTAGGAGACCACTTCACTTTACTTGAAGTGGAAGGCAGGATGAAATTCACTTAAAGGATGAGACCCGAACCAGTTCTGTAAAGATTGTTTACATGGGGGTCGAGTGGAAAATCTCCCACTGGGCAGATGTGACCCACAACCTATTGAACATCGAATGTGAATGCTGACTGTACGCCAGGCCTCCTGACCCCCTCATGTGCATCACTACCTGATTTTGCTAAAGAGCACAAATCTCCACAAAATCTACACCAGAAGAGTGGAAGTTCCCGTAGCAGCAAATGGGGACTAAATGTGGAATGGGAAGTATAAAAAGAAAATCATGGATGATGTGTGTGAAGCCTGAGTGAACCGTCTGGCGTCTAGATGATCTTGAGCGTGTATGGGGCCAGCAATGATGTTCACTTTCAATGCTCTTAGCCTGACAGAAACAAGAAGATTGACGATAAGGCACTGATTATATTCTGCTTTTGCTCTAATGATACAAAATGGCTGTTTGTAGACTGTTGTGTGTAGCGGGAGAGTTTCGTTGTTTTTTTTGAGGGGTGTGTGTGTGTGTGTGTTTGTGTGTGTGTGTGTGTGTGTGTTTGAACCGTTCAGATTGTAGAGTGATCTTCACACAACCTGACGGCTCGTGTAAAGCGCTTCACTTCCTGTCATAACCCAATCGTGCTCTTCTGCTGAGGCGACGAGGGATTACTGGCGAGTCTCCTGGACATGGAAATGAGTTCAACACAAATCTCTCCAGCCTACAAGGGGCTTAAAGAGCCTCGCTTTTTTTTTTGGAATGTTGATCTGGGATTAGTTCTTCTTGGTCAACAACAAAAATATATATATCCTAGGATTTTACGTGTCGCCATAGGGAACGGTATCGAGGGTGAAACCGGATCATATTGATCGGAAGGTCGGAGGCATGCTTGGGCTCTTGAGCAAGGCGCTTGAATCTCTCTATGCTCCAAAGGGGGGTGCTGTATAATGGCTAGAGGTCGACGATATGGGTTTTTTTTGGCCGTTGCCGATATTTAGAAATCAGGAAAGCCGATACATGATGCCGATTTCTTTGGGTTGATATGTTTTGGCGGATTCCCTCCTCCCCCCTTTTTAAAACGACGTGATACCGATAAAATGACTTAAACACTGATTGAGCAACACAAGCCTCTCTAATCTGTGCATTTGTTAGCAGGATTTGGTACCTTGTATCCTAAACTACAGCTGGTTAGAGGATCACAAACAATATGGTTCAAAAAGTGTCTCTCATTCTCTTTCCAAATGTTCTTCTGATTCTCTCTCCATTAAGTAGCACCATATTTTAACCAATGAAATCTAAAAGGCTAGATTAAGAACGTAGGAGAAGTTATGGTTGTGGACACACCAAAGCTGATGGGATGGAAATGTCAGGTGGTTATCGAGTGTTGGTCGGCTATAGTTTTTCCGGTGTTTTCTGCAACATTGCCTCTACTCGGACGGCACCAGCTGTTTTTGTATTTATTTATTTGTCAGATTCTGCATGTCGAATCAGTGCAGACAATGAGAACTCAGATTGGCTATTCATCTTAGCGAATGAGAACACAAGGTTAAAAAATAAAACGGAACTGACGAAAGCAAGCGTCCGTGTAAAGAGGAAACGAACAGACGCTTCTGCTAATTTTTGCTCTTGCTCTTGAAAAAGAGCGGCAGGTGCAAACGCTACTCGCTTTATATATTCACAGTCCGAGCTCTTCCGGTTTCCCTGTTTGGATGCCAAATGCACGCTACTGCCACCTGCTGGTATGGAAGAGAACAGAACATGGCAAAAATTGGCCCAATTAATCCTGGACCTCTAGTTCAAGCCCTGACCACAACTTCCATGACAAGTATAAAGCACCTTTCTTTAAAGAGGTAAATACAAGAAGAAATGCGCTCCCCAATACCCATGTACTGCATGTACACCGTTTGTTTTTTTGGGGGTTTTTGGGGCCTCTGCGATTCACATACAGAGTGACTGCTGGTTGTTCAAGAGAAAAATCTTTGATGGGTGGATTCTTTTAAAGAAGGGTGGATTCGTTGTGACTGAACATGACTAAAATAAAGAACAGGTGGCACAGGTTTGCAACAGGAGGTGGAGATAAACCAGAAATCAAACCTGGATCCGGTATTGTTCACTTGTCACGATCTCTTGGGAGTCACCTTTTTTATTATTTTAAAGTCATACATTTATTCCTAAATGATCAAGCCAGAGGAGATCAGGGAGGGAGGGAGGGAGGGAGGGAGGGAGGGAGAGAGAGAGAGAGAGAGAGAGAGAGAGAGAGAGAGAGAGAGAGAGAGAGAGAGAGAGAGAGAGAGAGAGAGAGAGAGAGAGAGAGAGAGAGAAGAGAACACGTTTCTACGACGACACTAGAAGCAAAGCTAGAGAGGAACCAGACATGTCCAGAGGTTTGTCTATCTGTTGGGACGTTTAACAGTTTCAGGTCACACTGTTTTGGTGTTGCGTGGTGCACAGAAAATGAGCGGTTAAGTTCTTAATCAAAGTCCTGTCGGACCAAACCAGTCCACCAGCTCGATTCCATTTCATTCAGATACCGTCTCATAGGAGAGAGTGTTCGATTTCATGGTTGGCATTTGGTTCGCTCCAAAAATACAACTCCGTAAAGCCTACAGATGGTATTTAAATCGAGCCTGGGGGTTTTGTTTGTGTAGGTGTGAATTTAGCAGTCATATGAACTCAAGGGCAAAGCAACTGTCCTGAGATCAGCTGTGTGAAGTAAAAGAAACTCGTGTTGCTCCTCTGACCTCGCTCTGACATCATCTTGTGGATCTTCCTGTTTGTTTTTGACCTTCTTTTAGTTTACATTTTTTATCCTGAACAAAAAAAACGATCTTCTGTTTGAGATCTGGTGTCTTTTTTTTTATCTTGGCTGTTGTTCTTCCTCCATTTTCTCTGTGATACAGCTTGTTCTTGATTCTTGTTCTTCTTGTTTTTTTTTAATTCCTGTAGACCAACCATGGCCTTGTGCTGATCTCGGTTATTTCTTAGTATGTTTTGTGAAAAGGCTTTATTTCCCAAATATGTATGTATGTGTATGTATGTATTTGCTTCAATGTTGGCAACAGTCTTTTCCAAGTGTGTATGTCCTGTTGTGTCCTTTAGCTCTCACTCACAGTCAGTATTTTTATTTCTGACCTACTGAATGTTTTGAGATTTTTGAAATTCTTGTTCCTTGGGGAACCTTTACCTTATGCACTAGAGGTGTAACGGGACACAAAATTCATGGTTCGTTTTCGTTTTTTTTGGACTCAGGTTTTAATGCAAATTAATGCAATACTTTTTTTTATTATACTAATTAAATTAAGTAATCGATTAAATTGGCACAAATTAATTTGATTCAATAAATGTAAATAAAATTGGGAAAAATCAAGTTTTTTTTTTTTCCTTTTCTTTAATACAATTTTTTTTTTTTATGTTCTGCTCTACTCTTCTTATTTCATCATACTTTAACATATGTCTGCATTAAGAAACACACAATATTAATTTATTATAAATGAATTCATTCTTCCATCATTCATTATTCCTTGAATTGTCAGGAATGTCTCCTTTAAGAACGCTTTTGAAGCTGTCCATAAAAGGCAACAGATTCCATATCGCTAATCCTTCGCAGAACAAATGTGTTTCCAGTACGGATCGGAGTAGCGACACTGCGTTCAAAATGCGAGGCGGAGAGTAAACACACTTGAGGTCCGCCACTTAATCTGTTCATGAGGGAACTTAGATTTCACTATGTTTCACACGTAAAACAAAAGTGCATTCGGTACACGTGCCTGTGTCCTGTCCTTGGTGAAAATACGTGTACTGTTACATGCCATGGTTGAGGACCGAGTGTGGCAGGAGAGAGATCATGAGATCAGCTGATCCAGGATCGAATTAACCCTGTTTATCCAGGTTATCTAGCAAGTGATGGCTCAGAGTTAAGGCATTGGATTTCTGATCAGATGGTCTTAAATTCAAATCCCCTGCATTACCAGCTAAGGCCCTTACCCTGACCTCCACAGTCGTGAGTTGTTTGTATTTTGTTATTATATTAAATTATATTATATATAAATACATATGTAAACAAACAGCAGAGCATTATTGTATATACATATTTTTCTGTATTCGTTGTTCTGAGAGAATGTAGCCTCAGCTGTGTGTGTGTGGTGTGTGTGTGTGTGTGTTGTGTGTGTGTGTGTGTGTGTGTGTGTGTGTGTGTGTGTTTGTGAGTCAGAAAGATTTTTACTCAGATCCCTGCAGCTGGATATGAACTGAAGCATGTGTGTGTTTAAATGTTTCGGGAATTTTGTCTATTGCACAAATAAAAAAACAAGAACTGAAACTAACAGAATGGGCTTTTAGTTCTCACACACACACACACACCCCGA
This sequence comes from Silurus lanzhouensis, assembly GCA_039877035.1. Lineage (NCBI taxonomy): Eukaryota > Metazoa > Chordata > Actinopteri > Siluriformes > Siluridae > Silurus > Silurus lanzhouensis. The sequence goes on along the minus strand of JBCEWE010001622.1, from coordinate 615 downwards.
TTAGAACGGTCATCATTTCATGGCATAACATCAGCAAGTTCAACATCATCTGCAAGTGTCTGTTTGAACACTTCCTTTTTCTTTCACATAAGCTCTACACACACACTCTATGGACAAAAGTATTGGGACACAAGACTACTGATCACAGTAGCATGAAATGCTCTTAGGACGCACACAGTAGCATGAAATTTTCTCATCACTTGAACGCAAACCTTTTTCCCCCCCAGCATGTTCATGCCAGCTACGTGAAGATATGCTTTACATGCTTTAGTGGAAGATCTCCTGCTGTAAGAGCAAATCTGGACTAAATGTGGAATGTGAGGCTCAAAGCGAATACCGTACTTATGACCAGGCGTCCACACACTTTTCTCAATAAAGCGTATCTATATTCTGAACAGAACAATGTAGAATATAATAATAATAGAATAGAATCGGACATTTAGTGAGTAGATGCATGTTAGAGTTAAAAAATCGGTATTTTAGATTTTTATTTATGGCCTTAAAAATTATTTCTCTGTCTGGAAAATTGTGGGCTTTTGAATGAAAAATGTGTAGGAACCACCTGGCAGAGAGTGGTGCAAAAAATTTTTCATCTCTCTTTTTCCATCTCTTTTC
>JBCEWE010001619.1:15000-25681 GCA_039877035.1 Silurus lanzhouensis | reverse complement strand
TCCTCCGTGTTGAAATAGGAGCTGTGAGAGAGAGAGCTGTTCCAGGACTATATGGTCATTTGAGATCCTCTGCGTTAGCCACATACCGTTCTACCTCAGTGTCTCGCTGATTTTAATCAACCCGATTGCATATGCACTCCTCAGGGGTCACGGCCCTAAGGAATGACGGTTAGAGCTTCTTCCTACACAACCAACTGGGTGGTCAAAAGGAAACAGGGGAGAGACGTTTGTTTGTTGAGTCGACATGCTAACTCTGTTTGTGTGTTCTGCAATTTAGCACTGTTTCATAGCCTGAGGAGTTTCCAGTGTCAGTGACTCTTATTTATTGTCCTCCTAGCATTACGTGCGCTATCAGTCAGTAATAGTTAGGCTTTGTGTGCAGGTTAATGCCCAGAAACAGAGGGAAATTATATCCGTGTGTGGCTGATGGGGACAATAGTGAGGGGTGAGCAAGTGAATGCAGGAGAATGAATGGGCGCGAACGATACGGGCGTATTTGGAAAATTACCCATCACACTCTGGGTATCACACACACACAACACAGTCCCACCGGGACGACTTGCCAGACAGCATGGATTGACACACACACTTGCTCACCGTGGCTCCTCTGTCTGGCTTGGGAAAATGAAGATGTTCATTTACCAGAGAGGGATTAGCTAGTGCTTAAATCATTATTATGGTAATATGTGGCTGGTTGTCGACCGATAAATGTAGACTTAACCTTATCGAGACAAACACCTTTAAGTACAGGTCTCTCTCTGGAATTTAAACTTTGCGTGATTGTTTTGGAGCCGTCTTCTTTAATTTTTCCAGAAACCGCTAGCATGTGGCCTCGTTGCTGGCCTTGGTGTTGCCACATTTTACACAAAATTGAAACTGTAAGGAAAGAACACGAATTTCCAAGGACGGAGCTAGCGCAGGCAACTAGCAAACATTACCTATTATTATCCTAGTGTTCTCAAGGCCACCCAGCAAGCTGAATGATGGATAGAGCGACGTGACAATAGAGATGATCCTCCGCTTCATATAATTGGGGCGTCGAGTGGGATCTGTAGTTCAGCACTGAGCTTCGGAGGCTTTGTGTACACGATTGCATAGCCTAGCCTGAGGTTTCCTACTGCTATTGTTACACTTCATACAAACTCAGTGTCTATTGATTATAAATGCTCTTAATTGGATTGACTGTACCTCTTCTCCAATGACATGTTCGTCTGAAGGACAAAGATGCTTTCTGATAAGAAAATGGCTATTTATTATAGGACATATTCTGTGAAAGGTGTATATTTTGCACATATACAATGCTTATAATTAAGTAGCTTGTTTGCTAGCTATCCATGCAACATACAAGAGGTGTTTTAGACAGAATATTCTCATTTCTTTTGTCTTTACACATGGGCATTTTCTGTGTCAGGAAAAGAAACTTTGTCGGGAAAAGAAAACTAAGTTTTGACACTTTTGATTAAGGAGCCAGCGAGGAACACCTGTACAGCTGCTCGCACAATAACTTCTCTCCTTGGAAAGATTGATTTTCTACATTAAAACCTCTTTGCTTTTGTCTAAAGCTACGTGGCCCTTTTGTTATGCTAACGCACCTTGTGGAAGATTTCCAATTCAATTCCACCTGCGCTCTGGTCAGCACCGCAATCCTTTTGTGTTCTCTCGCAAGTCCCTTCTTGTCTTCCAAACCGCAATTTAGCAATGGCGCTCAGCAGAACTTAAATTGACAGATGGTTGAGGAGAGAGTTTGTCACCATATTGGAAAGATCAAGCCATTAGCAGTGAGATATTAATTCTGATATTGCAGGATGATGAGGAATTTCACCTAGATTGGTATTAGAGGGAGAAGTAATAGAAATACTAGTTGTAGTAATAGAAAACTGTGATAATATAATTTGTTCACACGGGGCGATATCACATACATACAATTATATGCACAGGCCTGGACTTAACAATAGCAGTTAAATTGCAATCTTCAAAAGCAAATTCTGATTTGTGAAAATAATATTTGTTCTTACAGTTACCCATGAAGCTGCTTTGCATTATCTCTTAGCTCGTTACTAAATTTACAATACATTGTTATATATGGAATGTGTTTAAATGTTTATATATAATATAATATAATATAAATAATATAATATAATACAATAATATAATATAATATAATATAATATATATAATATAATATATTAATATAATGTCATATATATATATATATATATATATATATATTATATATATATATATATATATGTATATATATATATATATATATACATATATATATAATATATATATATACATATATATATATATATATATATATATATATATATATATATATATATATATATATATATGTATGTACACACACCATTTATTTTCCAAGCCCAAAGCCAGTTTAACATTTTAAAATGAGTGAAGCGAAAGTGAAGCCATGCAAACCGAATAAATTTCCCAAAGTTATGCAGTGCTCTCTTCAATTCAGGGCATTTTGTCAAATTGAAAAAGTCAATAATGGCGTCATTATTGGAGAAGAACACATTTGTTATGGTAATTCTACTCATAAAATAACGTAATTAACACCCTAATTATGATTTTAATGGCAGCGATTACAAAGCTGCAGTACACCACAATGCCTAAGGAACACAGCATACTGTTTTACCACCCTGAATACCCCCTCCAAAGTCACTATCATTAATTAGAAAACGAAATAAAGATTTAATTATGTTCTTTTTTCCCCTCCTCTGCTTTCAGACTATTTGAAATTCCATGGTGGTTGGAAAATGGCAGTATTCTAACAAAATCCCTTTTTGCAGTGCATCAAAACTGATAAAAAAAGAAGAAAATTCTCTGCACGTCATTGGCTGATAAGCTCAGTGTGATAAGCCTATTCACATGCCACTAAACAGGAACTGCTTTGCAACTGTGTTTGAGGGACAAAAGAATAGAAAAGCTTAAATGAGTATGTGATTTACAGGGAAAGACTAAGTACACAGTGACAAATATAAAGGGGAATCAGCATATACAGCATATACCACTTAGATATCTGTCCACAGTCTAAGCCACTGATGTGCTGATGCTCTTAGCAGCCTTTGCTTCTGCTCAAAATATTAAACAAAACTGAACATAAACCTTCAGGATTATAACTGTACATTTTACATTAAAATACAATAACACTTGTGAGTACCATACTACAAGTTCAAAAATATAACACTGTAGCATCAAATTTTCCTTCTCTAGAGCTAAGAGACCAAACCTGTTCCAGCATGGCAATGTCACCCCTCCATGAAGATACGGTTTACATGGGTTGGAGTGGAAGATCTGAAGTAGCCTCCTACTGAATTAGAACTTCAACCCTACTAAACACCTTTGTGATGATTTGGACTGCTGACTGAACCCCAGGCCGCCTACATAAGTACCTGAACTTACTAACATCCCTGTGGCTGAATGAGCATAAATCTCCAAAAGCATACTACAAAATCTATTTAAAAAATCTTCTTAAAAATGTGAAAGTAATTATAACAGCAAGTTTGAAAAGCACATATGAAACTAAGTTTCCTCTTATTACCTAACTTGCTAGCTAATTCAGGGTAAACCTTTAAGTACAATTTACCAAATTGTCAGGTGAGCTAGATAAATTAATGAAAATATAAGTTTATATAAACACTTCGTATGTGAAAGACCTACATGGGAATTTGTTGTTGGCTAGCTAAGTAAAAACTACCTCACTGAGGAAAACCTTTGGAAGTGTAATGAGTGTATTGATATGGCTGATCAGGCTCAACTCGCTAAAATTAAATTATTAGATTGTCATTAGATGATGTCCATGCTAGCTAATTCGGCACTAACTTTTTCCCACAATTTATGGTATTTAACAGTATAGTAATGTACAGATTTTAACCTGTAAACAAGATTTTACATGTGCTTTACAAGAATGAAAATTAATTTCAACAAACAACAAATGTGAGGCCTTTTTAATTAAAACATTGTAAATCACAGGGTAATCTGCAGTTCCAATTAACATTTTGTAAGGTTTGAAAAAGAATAGTCTGATCTTTCAAGTAAATATTATTACTCAATGTAGTTCTGGCCAGTGAATTGTCTTGATGGTACTGTACGTCAAGCTACGTGTCTACTCAGTAATAAATGCAGCTTAAGTTACAAGCTCTTTAACATACAATACACAGGGTGACAACAATTTGGGAAGCATTTGGTTTACAAATATAAGTGTATGCAAAGATTTTTGGGGATCTTTGAACAAATAGCATTTCTTTTTTTTTTTCTTTTTTTTCTTTTTTTTTTTTTAGAAAAAGTAAGCACAGCCTTTACAGCAAACAAAAAAAGGTTTTTAGGCAAATATCAATGCATAAGTACTTTATATCTTATGATTAAAGATATTTATTGTGCCATGTAAAAAGGCTTAGATACCTAGTACTCTAATTCAGTATTTATTCAGTACTAATTCAGTACAATAGCCTCTCTGGCAGATAATACAGCCTGCAAGTGCCTTTTGTTGACAGCTAATAGTGTTTCTATACTCGTTTTAGGATTTTCCACCCACTCTTCCATGCAGAACTAAAGACAAAAAAGACATTCCAAAATGCTTCAGCTTATACTTACTGAAATAGTTCATGGTGGATTTTGAGGTATGTGTCAGATGTTTCTTGACTGAATGTGTTACATTTTCTTTAGAATTTGCTGAAATTTATTAGAATCCATTCTCCCATACACCTGTGCAATGTTTGCCCGAGCCACTGGCTTACAAATAATAGATCCAGCCCTTTTTGTATTAACTGGCAAGGTATTTTTTCATCAAATGCTACTGCCCTGTAACCCAAACATACCTTGGATTATTGTTGTGAGTTTTTTCTTTCTACTTCTTTACCCCGTTGAACCTGTTTGGTTAGACAATGCCTTATCTAACTTACCTAGGTAGTATACACTTTTAATGTTGAGGTTTGTGATGATGTAGCCGGTAAGTGTTCATTGTGATTAATCTTTTCTGCAGATCATGGTTCTGAACATCTTTCCTGTGTAAATTACACCTTCTTGCAAGAGCTTATTATAATATGGGGATTATTTTCAGCCATTCTGCTCAGCACTTTCATTTTAGAATTTTCTGGGTCTTCCATAGGTCTTGCTTGACTTCCATAGTTACCCATAACTGCATTTTCTTAATGACATTTCTTACAGTAAAAATGTTTGACATGGAAGCATTTTGATATGCCTTCCCCTGCTTTGTAGGCATTAACTAGCTTAATTATATATATATATATATATATATATATATATATATATATATATATATATATATATATATATATATTATATATATATCCTCAGGCAGCTTCTTAGTTTTGTAAGTTTTGTAAATGCAAGGTTTGAAGGTTTGACCTAACTAATGAGTCCTAATAATTTAAATAACTTTTAACAAGGTAATTATGTTCTGAGACTTTAATGTGAGGATGCCCAGTTTTTGTTGCACATGCCATAATTAAATTTTTTTAAGGTTCCTCAGAAGTAACTGTCATCAAAGTTAATTGTACAGGGGCATTTGCAGTTTTTTTTTTTTTTACATAGTTTGTGACACTATAATACCACTGTGTGAATTCATTTTACATCTTGAGGTAGAAACATCATGGCCCAACCATTATAAGTTACACACATGCTAAAATGTGCCTTTTTAATATTTCACAATATCTACAAATACTAAATGACAGTTCAACCATTCAGTCAGGCAAAAACAATTCTACACCCAGAAAAGCTACAAAGGAGAAAATCCACACACACATATATACTGTATTTACAGTAAAAACTAATAAAAAACTTCCAAACTTGATGTACTATTACGTTTTAAAAATATATTTATTACAATAAACTTTTTTATTTTTTTATTTTCTGAATGTACATTTTTAATAAAATTTTATTATATATAGTGGAGAGAAACTGCATTGTCCCACTGAATGATGGTGGTGAGTCAGAACCATAAAAGTATACTGTAAAAAACGTTAGATCAAGATTTTTCTTTTTGTCTATTATTAACATTATTTGAATGTTTTTTTTTATTTTGCTGTTATAAAGTTATTTAATGACAACATTATTAATGTGGAATGACTGTAGGATGGTAACAAAATACATCATGAGGTTGCACTGGGACACATCATCAGTGATGTATCCTGAAGTCATTGGGTGTTTCGGGTCTTTTAACATCAGACACCCTTGTTCAGGTGACCCAGCCCGGTTTGATCAGACCCCGGCCTTTGTCCCAGTAGCAATGCCCACGGTTCTGACCTCTTAATCCAAAGCCATCTGGTGGCTTTCTCTCTGGCTTCAGTTGCAGTTCTAATCGCTTTCCTCTTTTTCTCCCCAGTGATGCCTGCAGGAATGACTGTAGGATGGTAAATTGTGCCATAAATGCATAAAAAACAAATAAGTGCTATAACCATTTCTACTGCTGTCACACTTGGTTCTGTGTTTCCCCGAAAATAAGACCTGGTCTTATATGATATTTTGTTTCAAAAGATGGGGTGGGGCTAATTTTAGGGGGATGTAATATATTTTCATGTACAACAATCTACATTTATTTATGGAGGGTACAAAAATAGATATATTATCCACTTGGACACAACCTGATACAACCTGTACTCTGATTGGTCATCTGTTTACCGAACCTCTTGTACAAAGTCACCCGCTTGGGTTTTTACAGATATTTACGATAATTATAATTTATATTACTGTTATTATCTTAATATTATTTTACTAAAATTATTATTATTATAATATATTAATATTATATTACTATTATTATTATCTTATATTACTATTTTTATAATTCAATACATCATCGTTTGTTGCAACATACGTACTACCGTAAATGCTGGCTGGTATTGAGAACTAGGGTTTAATTTTCGAGGTAGGGTTTATATTATAAGCACCTTGAAAAATCTTGCTAGGGCTTATTTTCGAGGTTTGTCTTTAATTTCAGGGAAACACGGTAATTGATTGATCAGGAAAACAATCTGATCTTATAGTAGTGAAATGGCCTACCTACACATAATTCACAAACAGATTGTTTAAATGGTGAAATAATGGCTGGTGCTAGTCAGTTTAAGTCAGTTTTAGCAAGAAATCATCAGAATTGAAATAATTGTGAATTATGCTTAGGTAGGCCATTTCACTACTATAAATTCCTCACTGAAGTTCAGATAGGTCAAATGAAATTGCCTGGATTTGACCTGCATGTCATGTGTTTTACATGTGATTAACTGTTTACTGTTTCTTTTAAACATGCTACTAAAATAAAGATTATGCATTTAAACCATGCTAAGCGCTCCTCACCAACTTTTAATTGTTAGCAGCAGCTCTAGCATGTTTTGCTGGAGTATTCCTGTAAAGATACACTCTGACTCCCCACCAGTTCTTTGAGCTAAAAAACAGTGTACTCAAGTGGACAACAAATTGCAGATGGCAGAGATGTGAAAGTGCTCCACATTACGAGAGAGCGATAAAATGTCCCATTCCTCAGATCAGTCGACTAACTCAGCGTTAATGTTACACGCATTTGGAGACGGGGATTGCAGGCTACTTCCACTACATCAAAGCCATGGAGGAAATGCAGGCCAATTGGCGCTCAACCTCACGAGTGTATTTGTGTGTAAGTGTATAAGAGAGAGAAAGAGAGAGAGAGAGAAAAAGAGAGCGGAAGACACACACACACACACACACACACACACACACACACACACACACACACACAACATATATATATATATATATTATATATATATATATATACAAAAAAGTGGATGAGCTCACTTCTTAAGAGGATAGATGGAAGGGATGAAACCTGACAAGATCCAAATCATAAAAAGTGGACATGAGCCATATAATTCTGTCAGGACACCACCCATCTAATATATTACACTTTTCCTTCTTCAAAAGCTGTCCAAAATATCCCCACTTTCTCCTCCCCTCCCTCCTTTTTTTCTATCCTCCCTCATTTTCTAACCACATCACAGCAGTGACATGTAAATGCACTGTTATTAAATCCTATTAGTCTGGCCTGTCACATGCATCGGAAATGCTATGAAATAACGGCACACTGCTGTTGTTTACATCCAGATTAGACCAGGGATTTGATAAACATTTTGGGAGGATTTGTTACTCAGGCATTTCTTATACTGGCTCAACACTTTGAATGAAAGGAAAAAAAAGGTTTTCCCTTTTTCGCACAGAGCAATCTTTAATTTTAAATCAGTAATTAAATGGGAAATTAAATTCAGAGGAAGCATCACTGTGACAGAAGGTCTAATCATAGAAAATAAATGGAATCTACCAAGCATCACAGCAAACTACCCAGAGCCCTTATGTGCAAGCAAATCCTTAAATTATAGATCATTATTTAGAATCAATATACATAGAATATTGAAAAAAACACTTTTATTTACACGTTTACTATTCACAATTAAATGTTTTCTTTTGTATATTGTAATTCATTGTTAAATTTTGTGTCACTTTTCTTTTTGTGTTTCACTGCATTCCTTTCTGCTCTTATTTCCAGTCTGTTGATTTCAGTGGGCGGGATCAGCTTTTATTACTGGTTTATTGAGTGTTAATGGTTTAGATCAGGGTTGTCAACTGGATATATCTAATTGGGCTGAACAAAGATTTTAAAGAATACTGTACTGTAGAAACAACAAAAAAATGTTTTTAAACCTTTGTCAGCTTCTGTACAATTGAAATTCATATGTTTACTTTTGTTTGGATTAAGTACGGCAAGTGTGAAGGTAAACAGAAAGCACTATTAAACAAAACATAAAAAAAACACGGATTATTTATATCACTGAAGGTTAAACAATAAAAAGTAACTGTAATCATGTCACTTAGATCTTTATAATTGTGGAAAAAGCTGAACCTTCAAGAATTTTAGTTGTAACTTGCAATTTAGAATAAACTCTGAAATTGATTATCTCTAATCCAGGTTTAAAAAATTCTGTTCACGTTGACAATATAAGCCTATTAGAAATTGGACATGACAAATTTGCTGTAGGACATCAGTAGGACATGTTTACTTTCAATTGTTCACATCTTGTATTCATTAAAAGGGGCAAAGAAAAAGTCATAATTTACAAATTTTTGACTACCAATTGATTTTATTTTTGTTTGTTTTCAATGGTTTGCTCCTGCAAATAAATACTGCCTCAAAAATGAAACCATATTACATCCATATTTTACCAGACACATATGCACAAGGCAATATTTATAGTGGGGTCTTTAAAAAATAATCAATGCAGTTGTTAAATAAATCTTCTGCATTCATTGAGATGAAATGCTTTTTAAATTTTATATATATATACACACACACACACACATATATACAGTGCCCTCCACAATTATTGGCACCCCTGTTTAAGATGTGGTCATGGACTTCTAAAAATTCTCCTTTTTTTTAAAACAACATAGAGCCCAAATGCAAAAAAAGAGAAAAATCCAACCTTTCATTTAAATACATAACTTTGGTGGTAAAAAAATCACACATTTAGAAAAGAAAAAAAAACTTGAAATCATGTGTGCCACAATTATTGGCACCCCTGATGTTAATACTTTGTACAACCTCCTTTTGCCAACAAGACAGCACTTAATCTCCTCCTATAACATTTCACAAGATTGGAGAACACAGAGAGAGGGATTTTTGACCATTCTTCTTTGCACAATCTTTCTAGATCATCCAGTGTCCTGGGTCCTCTCTTATGCACTCTTCTCTTTAGCTTGCCCCACAGGTTTTCGATTGGGTTGAGGTCTGGGGACTGAGATGGCCATGGGAGGACCTTGAGTTTGTGACTGCTGAACCACTTTTGTGTAGATTTTGCCACATGTTTTGGATCATTATCCTGCTGAAAGACCCAATGACGACCCATCTTCAGCTTTCTGGCAGAGGCCATCAGGTTTTTATTTAAAATATCCTGGTACTTCAAAGCGTTCATAATGCCATGCACCCTAACAAGGTTCCCAGGGCCTTTGGAAGAGAAACAGGCCCACAGCATCACAGATCCTCCACCATACTTCACGGTGGGCATGGGGTGCTTTTTGGCATACTCATTCGCCAGACCCACTTAGAGTGTTTGTTGCCAAAAAGCTCAATCTTAGTCTCATCTGACCAAAGCACACGATCCCAGTTGAAGTCCCAGTACCGCTTAGCAAACTCCAGACAGTTACGTTTGTGAGTGTTAGTGAGAAAAGGCTTTTTCCTTGCATGGCTCCCAAACAGCTTGTTGGCATGTAGAGAGCGTCTGATGGTTGTTTTGGAGACTCTGTGACCCCAAGATGCCACTCTTTGATGCAATTCTGTGACGGTGAGCTTGGGAATTTTTTTTACTTCTCTTACCATCCTCCTCACTGTGCGTTGTGGCAAGATAAACTTGGGACCTCTTCCAGCCTTGTTTGTCACTGTTCCAGTTGTTTTAAACTTCTTAATGATTCCTCTGACTGTAGATACCGGCAAGTTAAGGCGAGTGGCTATTTTCTTGTAGCCATTGCCTGACTTATGAAGGTCGACACACATCTGCCTTACTTGAATGGTGTGTTCTCTTGTCTTTGCTATGTTGACAAATGGGTAAGAGAATTAGGCCTCTGTGTCACGTCATATTTATACCCCAGGGAAACAGGAAATCATGAATTACTA
>JBCEWE010001619.1:0-12500 GCA_039877035.1 Silurus lanzhouensis | reverse complement strand
AGAAATAGATGTAGCACTCAGGGAGAATGTCAGGGTAGTTTAGTCAGAATATGAGTTATGTAGCTAAAGGATTTCTACTGATGGTCTACAGTATGAGTGGCTAGACATTAAGCATTTTTGGAAGGAATCTTCAGTGTCAGTGCAGTCATACGTAACACTGTAAATTTACAGAAAAAGTCTTTGATTTAGATGAATGTGTAGTTCCTCTGTAACGTTGGAGAAACTTCAAGAGAAAGAGGGAAAAAATGCTGGTAAGGGAATGGCTGTTTAGGACTGTTTTAATGTAAGTGATAACAGGGGAAAAAAAAAGGAAGATTCCATTCAATAATCATTTAAAAAGTATAAAAAGACTTTCTGTGGTGTAAGAGGAAAAATAATTAGAGAAAAGTACCAATTTAGGGAAGTAACAACTGTGCATGCCACCTTGTTATTTTGTCATCCCAGACTTATTACGTGGCAGATATATTTCTGCATCCACTGTTTAGAGGAGACAGCCTGAGTCAGGCCATCATTGTCAGATTACAGCAATGAAACTATCAATTCAGAAGAACAACAAGCAGAAGAGACTTGCTTGTGCCAAAAAACCCCCCACAAGGAATTGATATTAGATTAATGGAAAATTGTCCTTTGATCTTATGAGTCCAAATGTGAGATGTTTGGTTCCAGCCACCGTGCCTTTGTTAGACACACAGAGGCTGAATGGATGGTTCCTAAATGTGTGGTTCCCACCTTGAAGCATGGAGGAGAAGGTGTGACAGGTGTGGGAAATACTTTGCTGGTGACAAAACTGACGGCACACTTACCCAGCGTGGCTACCACATTATTTGGCGATCCCATCTGGTTTGCATTCAGTGGGATAATAGAATGTTTTCCAACAGGGCAAGGACCACAAGCACATGATTATGTAGGAGCTATTTGTTCAAAAAGAAGAGTGGTGGAATACTGCATCAGATGACCTGGCCTCCACAATCACCCAATCTAAATCTAGTTGACATGGATTGGGATGTGTTGGACAAAAGAGTGAAGAAAAAGCAGCCAACAGTACTCAACACCTCTGGGAACTCCTCAGGATTGTTTGGAAATCCACTCCAGGTAATGCCGGCTATCATCAAAGCAAAAGGTGGATACTTTGAAGAATTTTAATTATAAAACATTATGGGTTTTAACACATTTTTGTTTACTTCATAATTCCCTACATGTTCTTACATAGTTTGGATTTTGTCAATATTGAAAATAAAGACAAACCACTGGAGGTGAAACTAAACTTATTGACTAGCTCTGTATATTCATGCAACTGCCTGAAAATGTAACAAACAAACAGTTCCTTGTTGAGTTAATACAGAGCTTGAGAACAGAATCATAAAATGCTTTGATGCTGTTAGTTTACACTGCTGCAACACTAATACTCCGTTCTTCACTATTTCATGCCAAGGTCATGGAATTGGTCAGTGCTCTAGGTCCTGATTTTAGTTGACCATCCACTCAAAGAGTTAGAAAGACCACATCCAGCTTTGCTCATCCTTCTCTCACTTCTCCTGCTCTTCATTAAACTATCAGTTCCCATTCCAGTCACGGTCAGACGGTCGTTCGTTAGATTAATTATAGGCACTCATCTGAATTATGATTAAAGGACTCGGCAGAAACCCAATTAGCATTGTTTGATTTGGCAATCAATTAAGAGCTTTCTTTCATGGGGAGGGTTGAAACCTCATCAGTGGAATTAGGTCCAAAATTACCAAACCAATTATATATAAAATGTTTTTTTATAATGCTAAATAAAATGTGCAGATCATATAGATTGTGGTTATCATCTTATCATTGAAGTTATTTCATGACATCTTCAGAGATATGCCTCGTGTTAGTGCACTTTCCAAAAATGATAGAGATTTTACTAAGTAGGAGTAAAATACAGTATCTCAGAGATAAAATATGTGGATAAAATGCCTTTTCAAGCAGAAACTCCAGTTTATCAAGCTTTGGTAATCGAAGAATGTAGAAGGGCCTTTTTGAATCAATTGTACTTGTAAAATAAGGTTGGGAAATTAAAAAATTTGTATGCCCTACTTTATTTTCTCATTCTTTAATTCGTTATATGTGTGGTGAACTGTGAAACCCTTCAGACGTCTCTGTGGCTGAATCCAACTCAAATATTCTGCCAGTAGAATTTTTTAAAGTTTTTTAAAGAAGGTTTGTAGGCTACTTTATAACCTTAGCTTGCCTGCAGAGATCATTTGGGCCACCAATTAATACCACACTCTGATCAATATTATAGCTATAAGTCATAGCAAAATAATAAAAAACAGAGAGGAGCATTTTTTGATTGTATACAGATGACAAAAAGGTTAAATGATCATTAATTAAAAATGCAGGCAGTAGAACCAAAACACACAAACACAATGAATTAATAATGATTCCCCAGTGATGTTTGGGTGAACAGGGATCAGAGGAGTAAAGCGATGACAATGATAATCATCTCAGACTCATGTTAATCATCTCATGAGTGTCTTTTACCTCAGGTCATGAGAAAGACTGATGTGTGGAATTATGCTTATAATCAAAATGAAATCTAATTTCTTATGGTAAACATATTTATTCATTAGATAATCTCTCTCTCTCTCTCTCTCTCTCTCTCTCTCTCTCTCTCTCTCTCTCTCTCTTTCTTAATTACCCCAAGTCAACTTAACAACAGCTCACAAAGATAAGGTTTAAGCAGGAAATATTTCAAGTGAGTCAGCAGAGACGAGACATCCACAGCCACACATTAAAAAAGTATTTTTCTCCAGACTCTCGAAAATAAATAGGTGCACACTTATATTTAGAACATAGACATACCAGTGTCCAAGAACTCATTGACCTTGTGAAGCATGTTGCAGTAAAATGTCTCTATTATAAAGTATTTTTGAGGCATTAGCTAAAAAAGAGTAATTGTTGTACACAATGTATTATTTTTTCGCAGATGAAGGGGTGCCAGTGTGTATGTAGTAATACGTACTTATGAGTTTAAATCATTTTTTTCTAAATAGTTTTGGGATGCTTTGGCTGCTGTTATTGTTATTGCAGCAGTTCTTTGCTCGATGAGTAGATATTTCAGTAGAAATTTCCTTTTTCTTTTTAAAGTGTTTTTTTTTTCATTCTTATTCCACTTAAGATACAAAGTAACAGTAATTTGGTTTGATTAGGGATTTTTTTTTAACCATTCCATAGTCAATGAGTCTGATGCGTGTTAGTCACAGCATTGTGGCAGTCGAAACATGAAGTCTGAGTATGACCTCAGTTCAAGCTTAATTGGTCTTAACAGGTTTGTGAATACATAGAAGAATACATCAACTTTTATTTTTTTCACTCCTTTGAAGCAAGAAATAAGTAGACAAATAGAATGGGCTGTGCTTATCTAATTTTGAAACTTCTAAACATGTTTTTTTCTGATCTTGAGATAGTAAAAGAATTTGTAGCAAAAGGACTGGTATTTGGTATATTCTGTACATCATTAAAAACACTACTCGGTGTTTGATGAATGCTTATATTCTGAAAGAAAATTTGTCCTTGAATGAAGGAAATCATTTGACACTGCCGATGCACACACTTTTGAAAAAAAAGCATGAGGGTTTTCTATACATTTCTTCTCACAATTGATTTTCTCTTGTGTTCCTCCTCCTCCTCTTTGTGGATATCGGTTCCCTTGTTGTGTGTGTTTATAACAGAGTTGTCACCATTTTTGGCATCCCGTTGATTAGTTTACTGTTGCTTGATTGGAAATTAATTAAAGCGATTAAAAGCAGAAGTCCCAGCGGAGCTGAGCTGACAATGTTGACTCAGAAAGCAACCACGAGCAGGGAAGTGTAAAAGGGAGAGAAAAAATTTGTTAAAGAGAGATCGAAATAGACAGGAGGATTTCAATATTCACATTAATCTTTCTGGACAATCCGGTCTTTATTCTAATCAGTTTATTGTAATGAGGTCTTCATGCTAAATACATATGTAATGGTAATGCAAAAAAGAAATAATCAAGATTTTTACAGATATAATAATCTGAGCTAAATGAGTTTGTGAAGAATTGCTACATCTGATATGCTTACTGATTGTTACAAGCGTTTAATCTGGATTGTTTTGAAAAGAAATTTGTGAACGTGAACTTATGCAGTGCTGGACACCATAAAATTTGACTTTTCAGCTCAGACAATACAGTGCTTCCATAAAACCCCAAACTTTGCCTAGTCTCTTTCTTGTACAAAAAAAAGACCTAAAATAACCTAAAAGTACAATGAAACGGGCAACAGATCGACTGTTTATGAGCTTGCCGACACTTCAATTGCTTTCCAGACCATTCTTTGGACTTCCCCTCATTACCCTGGCTATTAAAAAGAGGGTTATATGAAAACTGTTTGGGTGGTATTTGTGAATGTGTGTGTCAGTATTGGGCGTGGGGGTGGGGAGCTAGGTTTGGTTTCCATAGCAATGTGACAAAAAGTGCTCACAGTAACCTAATTGGTATGCGTCTCTTGACCACCCTTATTGAAGCCAAGCTAATCACAGGTCTCTGGTCGTAATGAAGTATGCTACTAGAGAAATGTACTGCTAACGGGGGCTTCCTACACTACCATAGCCCCCTATCCAGTGTGCCCTCAGGACACCCCCTCCCCATACTTTCTTTCTTTAGGCTTGCTTACTCATAATACATTGATGTACTGGCAGACTTATCTGAATACAGTGGAATGGTTTGAGGAATTACTGAGTGCATAGAACCCCAGTAGATAAAAAAACCCAACCCAAAACATGCATATAAATAGTAAATATAATTAATAACGGAATCTTAAGTTTTTTTGTTAAATAAGGAAAATCTGAAAAAAATTACATTCTTAGCACCAGCTCACCTGTTCATACTCTGATCCACACCTGCTCAGGATTTGGAAGAAAGTGCATTCTACCTTCTTCCACATACATGAGCACACAGGCGTCCAAAATTGAAAAGTGTACAAAAAATGCGATTAACAGTGAAGAAACAGTATGTTATTACTCAAACATGAGATCCCTGCCAGTTTTGGTTCCTTGACTTCTGGCTACAGTCAATTTGCTGAGGATTTTTTGTTTCAACATTTGGGAACTTCTGCCTACTGTATTACTGTATTACTAATGTCTCTCTCTTTTTTTTTTTTATAAAGAGTTTCTGATGTAAACAGTAGTTTCCGGACTTAGTAGTGCTTGGAAACTTTTATTTAAGTAAAAATAAAATATGGACAGAACATATTTTAGGTAGAAAATATTCAGCAAGGGGGATTTTTATGTGGCTGTGTGATGCCAACCCAAATTTTTGGAAAAATGTAATTATTCTTCTACTACAGAAATTCCCAAATGCTTACATTTGGTCATACTTCTTTTCACAACATTAATAAAGTAAACTTACCTATTATCACTTAAATTTATATAAGCTATACATTATTGTTCCCTCACCTCTATTTCATTCTCCTCTTCTTTAATAAGACATCAAATGCAGCTTATCATGTTACTGAGAAACCACAAACACTTCCATACCAAAGATTCTCCTCCTCTTCTATGCATTTCAAGCCACTTTAATGAGCTTCTCCCATCCAGGCCCAAGCTGCGAATACTAATTGATAAATGCTTTTAATAATTCCTAATTAGCACAAGTACAATAATAATTGGCCTGCTAATCTGCTGAATAATTAGCGGTGTAGTGAGTAGCACGCAGTGCGCCCGAATGATCACCGTGGGGTTCCTGATGTCAACTGGCCACTCGAGGGGGGTTCCTGTGGTAGGGACAGAGGCATCTTTTGTTGGCTAGGAGATTGTGGGTGGCCCCAGGTTTTTGGCCTGGAGCTTTTTTTTGTGTTGTGCTAGTAATTGAGTCGCTAACTAGCTTGTGAATAGAAGTAGTGTGTTAAGGGTTGGGGCAAGGAGACCATCGGTGGAGACACCTGCTCAGTTACCTCAGCGTCTAGACCAACAAAATGAGAAGTTGTGTGTATCTGCAGTATGCAGAACTGTTGAAAACTTTGTAATTCTGTTCCAGTCGGTTGAGTTTAATATGGTTAAATTGGCTTAGAATTATATTAAGTTTAATGGAAGTGGGAATGCAGCAATTGTGAGCTGAAGGGAGCTTCAGAGAACAAAAAAAAGAGAATGTTTTGGATGTTTGATGTCTGATGATTATTAGCTTGTGTTCTGGCCAACATGCAAACCTGTTTTGACATTGATACCATTATGACATGTTAAGACATTAACTATTAACAAAACTACATTGCTTTCAAAGTGAAGTCTTGTTGATGTCATTGTGTTATGGCGTCCTTTTAGCCCCTGTTGCGTTGTCTCTTTTACGCTGTCTGAAAATTAATTGTGCATTCTTTACAATCTTATTACAGTGCACCAGGTCAGATTTGGGCACATCCTTCTTCATCCTTTACACACAAAAAAATACAAGTCTTTTATACTGTATATTACTCAGTGTTCCCAGAACTCAGTGTAAGAATTCCCTCTAGACAGGCTAGAAAATCTCTGGTGCCCTCTAATTATTCTCTAACATGGTAAATTGGTGGAAAATTCGCTGCTAATAATCCCTTAATTCGTGCCCTGCTAATGGCCTGTTATCCTAAATTGTTATGTTAATTGAGGTTTCATCATAAGTGGGGATTGATCATGCTGTCATAGGTTAACACAGGTTTTTTCTCTTCAGCCTTTTTTCCCCCCAGCAGTTAATGCTGGTAATAAAATTCAGTTACTATCAAATGTTACACCCACAATACATCAGTCTTGCTGATGTACTTTACATTATCCCATTTGCAATTTTTCTTGATGGGTTTAAATCCTTAAATCTGCTAAAAGTGCCACTAGACACTGCACAGTTCTGCAGTGCAAACTAAAAGGATTTGTCATTATATGGTGGTTTGCAAAAGTGTGAAATTCAGTGCAGCATTTTTTATAGACCTTTTCCAATTCTGTCTCTCAGTGGCTTTGCCGGTTTCTGATACTGCCAGGAGCATATCCAGCCATGCCAAGGTTGACATGTCATCTACGTAGTGGGAAGGCCGTCTGTAAAATATGCTAACATATATAAAGATACGGTGGGTCCCCTGGCCTTTTGCTGACATTTACAGCTACCGGGCAAGGACATGGCCTTTTCTTTCTTTTCCTATTTTTCCCAACTAATCAGGTGGCTTGAATAGGGGCCAGATAAGGCTATTGTTTGCCTTGACAATGTCCTGATGGTTTGGCCATGTGCAGATCATAGGCAAGGCTCCTCTTTTAAAAAGAGAAGAGCCGACAGAGAGAACTCATTACTTTACTGCCTCTGCGTTAATTAGCTAACGGAAAAAATGTGTTTTAGAATAGACAAGAGTAGAAAGGGAAAAAAACCCTTTGCTAACATCTGTGTTTTGGAGTGAGTGGGGTTTTTAAATGGTGTTATGGGCAAGTGTGCTGTAATTATCAGTTCTAATAGATTTTATGTAAAAGACACTAAGATTTGTTCCCAGCTGTGCATGCCTCACTTACACTGAATTACACACTGATGTACATTTTTGCAAACAAATGTAAGCAAACGTCCTAAATAAATCGGTTTTAATCATTGTTTGGAAGAAATATTGACCCAAACATCAATACTTGAGGAACGCATGATTTTGTTCAAAGTAAAACATTACTATCTAACAGTAACAACCAAAAAACACCAAATGATAGAGTTCTTATTCTCTATGTTCCTATAGGGTCATTATTATTTATCCGCTGTGCCTGCTTTGCTTTAGTGACTTCACTATTCAGGCCACACAGTGCTGCAGTTTCAGATGTGAGGAGTGAGGAATGAAACTGAGTGAGTGAGAAAGAGAGAGAGATCACAGGGGACATCTGATGGTCTTATCAGTCTGCTTGCCTTTCTTCTTCCTCTGATCTAAATCACTCTATATGTTTGCTCCCTGGACTGGTGGCCTTAAATATTAAAGAAGGGGTCAGCCTGATACCAATTTTTGGCTTTCAAAATGTCATAGAGTCATAATGCTGAATTGGGTAGGCTAATGGTAGTTAATTATGAAATCGACTTGAACTGGACTATCTTGAAGAAAGAAAGTAAATTCATCCAACCAGTGACTATTGAAAATTACTGATATACAGTAGATGACTTGCATTTCAGATAATAATAAAATGTCCATAAATTTAATATGTTTAAATTTAGAGATTTGTATCTACAAGCTTTATGGTAACATTACTCTCATATAATTATGTTGTGTTAGTATCATACCAAAGGGCTGTTAAATGATCCAAATAAAAATGTCTGAAACAATTATACATTGAAAATAGTTCTACCTGTAATTTCCATTACAGGTTTGAATGGATTATAATATAGTACTGTTTCTAAATGGACTTGAATGTCTAACAGTAATAAACAGATTTTACTTAATGTTATAAATTAACAAGGAATAATGTTTGTCAATGTAATCTTGACTTTTTCTACCAGAAGATTCTTATTTATTTAATGTTCCCTATCAGTCAATTTTCCACCACTGGAAGTGCTTTCCAAAAGAGAAGGTATCTGCTGTTTATAGCTGGTAAAAGGTAAGTTAAAATTAAATGTTTTGTGGATGTTCTACATTAATGGTAAATATAAACGGTAAAATTGTCGAATATTAATAAAGCAAATATTTTCATCAAGGTCAAATCACTGTAGTATAAGGGGTATAAAACACTCCCAAATTGCTGTAGTATTAAGTAATAAAACATTACGCCATGTATGAATTTCCTCCTATAAATATCTATCTATCTATCTATCTATCTATCTATCTATCTATCTATCTATCTATCTATCTATCTATCTATCTATCTATCTAGCTAGCTAGCTAGCTAGCTAGCTAGCTAGCTAGCTAGCCATCCATCTATCCAGCCAATCATACTTAATGCTTATAATTTTAACAAAAATATCTCGTTATTAGCATTAATACATAGACAGATGGTGGATTTGTTGTGTTTCTTTAATACCAAAGTCTGAACCAATGTAAATTATAAACACTGAGGGTGTTTAATAATGCTAGTCATACACATCAGTTCCGCGTTCTCATTTCTGGTACAGAAAAGCTCTAAACAGGAACTCTATGTATAACTAAGCAAGTCTTCTCTTTTTTCGTGTGTTTATGACATGCTGTTTTCATAAAACAAGTGGTGTTTGTAGCAAGTGGTCTCTTTCCTTTGTGTCATCCACGTTTTGCAAGGACTAAAGAGATTAGTATCATGCATCGAGTGTGCCTCTCTGACGACTCGCTCAGGAACTGACAGGTTAATTTGTTTTTCTCGTGTTTCCTCTTTTGTCTGTGCCTGACATACGAACTTCCTCCTTTTTTACTCTGTGAGGATGCTGTAGCAAGGAAGGGTTGCCTGGACCACTGAAATGAAATTCCCACTGTTTAAGATGACTTTTAACACAGTGGTAAGACCTAAATGAAGGAGAAACAACAACAACTAAACATAGCCCTTGTGTTTAAAAGCTTTATGCTTAAGGAGGACCATGGAGCTGATGCTTTTTTTTGTGGTGAAGATTTTGGCCAGGTTTTTTTTTCGCATGTTATATACAGTACCAGATCCAATACAATTAAACCACTGTACATGTATAAGTAATACAGTTTTTAAAAGAAGGATTGTACATGGTACATTTCTCTCAGAAGATGACAGAACACTAACACAAGTTTGAAATGTTCATTGCATTGCACATCAAATGCCATTTTAGCAGAATACTTATCAAAAATTATGCAAGATGTCTTATGATGTTTCAGCTCACCTGTGCTTTTACAGGTCCAAGCAATGCGTTCAGAAATACCTCACCAATCCCCAGATCTATTAGTATCACTGTAATATCCATATTCGCTTGGCCAGACTGATTCCTTATGTAAAAAAATACAAAAATACACTGTTAAATTACTTTAATACCAAGTAAAAGTGTTGCCAAATTACCACCACATTACTCCCCCAGTGTAGCACTTAAGACCCAGCAGCTGACCAGGATATTGGAGCTATTTTGTGTCATTAGCTATCTTCTGATTGGTTGTAACGGCTCAGGGGAATATGGAAGATGGCATTTATGAAGGTATTTTTGTACAGATTTAGCTTTAAAAACACACTCAGGTGCACCAGAAAGTGTGTGTGGGGGCAGATAATATGATATATTCACAGTATGATAATTGCACTACCCAAAATGATTGTTTCCTTAAATCAGTAAATTTGCTCACCGGAGAATGATATGAAACAACATTACAGCATCCAAATTAAAACCCTTAATCATTTCATCAGATAGTTTACAAAATGCAAAAATAAAAGAAAATTTTTTTAAAAACAAGAAATCGCAGAAAGAAAAATAATAAAAATTTAATTATATATATTTTTATGATTGTATACAGATAGGTTGTAAACATTGATTATACAATGATTATTTTTACACAGGTGTATATGCCTTAATTAATAAATAATTATTCTTCATATTATAAAAGTGACCAGTATAAATGTACGTTATATTTCCTTAAAATTTGCTACAAATGCTAAATAATCTACTGTCCATGGAATTCTCAAGCAAATGATTTGAATGATGCTATTTATTTCAGAATCGCTGCTGCTCAATAGTCTATTTTCAAGGGCCTTTTCCTCTCTTGCGCTCTATTACCAATGCAAAATCTAATTGTCATGCTTATTTTTAAATTAATAGAAAATGCCTGGCATGTCAGATGAGCAGATGCTTTAGTGTTCTTTGGCAACAATTCAATTTCATACCACTCTGAATACACTGCCTAAATTTAATTTAGGGGAAAAAGCTAAGTATAATAATCAAATTTAATTTATTTCTTTATGTGATTAATTAGATATTTTGTAAACGTATTTAGCGCAAGAAATGGTGCGTTATGACAAATATATTTACTTTTTCAGCACTTCCAATTAGCCTTAAAAAGGTCATTACACAAACACATAGGTGTACATCAATTTTCCTTCCTTGTTTTCCTCATGTGTTTTTTTCCCATGTAGATTAATAGCGAATTTCTAATTGGATAGGAAATTCTTCATGGTTTTTTTTAAGAAGTTGATATAATAGTGAGCTGTACAAAAAATCCACAGGGTTTATTAGTCTATTTATAGCACAGTTTGAGGAGCCTAATAGCAAGCTGTCAACAAACAATACTGCAAAATCTTTAATAATGTTTTAACATTCATTGAATCAGTGTTGCTCCCTACTGCATGAATTTTTTTTTAGATTAGTTTATAAAGGGCAAAATACTAATCCATGAAACAATAATGGTAAGCTACTTGAGGTGACTAAAGCCAGGTACAGCTTATATAAACTAGGCTGTATTTAAGCATTTTACAAGAGGGTTTATACCAACTGGTGTGTACTGACTCTGAAACAAACAAAATACAATTACAATTTCACCACAGGGAGAATTCTAAAACATTGAACATGGTTGACTATTAATATAATATATGATAATAAAAAAATATATGGTAGGGTGTAACAGGACACCAAATTCACAGTTCTGTACGTACCTCAGTTATTAAATCAAGATATGTTTACATTTCAGTACATTTGTACATTTGTATTAGTTTTATTTTACATTTGAAACAAGTTTACATTTTGACAATTTGACGTTTTTGAATAAAATGCCTGTTGGTTAAATAATATATAAAATAAGATTTCTAATATTTATAAAAAAAAGTACAATTTAAAACTAAATGGAATAAATCAAATTAACACTTTTATAAAACAGGGTGGTGCAAAACGAATGCATGTTTTTAAAATAAGAAACTTTGTTGATTTTCAATATACATTTTTGTATTAACAGCAAAAGTCAAGTCAAGTCAAGTCAAGTCAAGTCAAGTCAAGTCAAGTCAAGAAGCCTTTATTGTCATTTCAACCATATATAGCTGACGCAGTACACAGTAAAATAAACAACGATTTTCCTGAACCCTGGTGCTACATAAAACAACATAGAGCTACATCACACACAATACATACAGAACACAGTTAAGTACAAAAGAAGTTGTCCTAGTCACATAAAGTGCATCATGTGCAACAAAGTGCAAACAGTGCAAGACAAAAGAAAGTGCAAACAGACAATACAAAACAGTGTAGGACAGATACACAAAACTAAATAGCCGACCAGTGAACCTACTGTAAAATGTGTTAAACAATACAATGTGCAAAAGAACTGTAAACAAAAGTGTACCTGTAACAAACACAATGTTGTGCATAAACAGCAAGAGCAGCAATTGAGAGGTGTGGAAATTAGCATGTAAACGTATAATATGATTATAATATATAATATGGGTGGTGCTGAAGTAATGATGTGTATGAATTGAAATGAGTATTGAGTGTGTGTTGAGTTCAGGTTGTAGAGTTCAGTAACACACAGTTGAGTAAGTGTGTGTGTGTGTGTGTGTGTGTGTGTGTGTGTGTGTTGTATGTGTGTGTGTGTGTGTGTGTGAGTTTGGTACAGTTCTGTAATAAATGCACTTTACCAACATTT
>JBCEWE010001617.1:20000-25685 GCA_039877035.1 Silurus lanzhouensis | reverse complement strand
CATGATGAATGCTATCTTTAAAGGCGTGTTTGTTCATCGATACAGGTACGCAATCCCTCTCTACACAATCCCTCTCTACGCAATCCCTCTCTACACAATCCCTCTCTACGCAATCCCTCTCTACACAATCCCTCTCTACGCAATCCCTCTCTACACAATCCCTCTCTACGCAATCCCTCTCTACACAATCCCTCTCTACACAATCCCTCTCTACACAATCCCTCTCTACACAATCCCCTTCTATGCAATCCCTCTCTACGCAATCCCTCTCTACGCAATCCCTCTCTACGCAATCCCTCTCTACACAATCCCCCTCTACACAATCCCCTTCTACACGATCCCTCTCTACACAATCCCCCTCTACACAATCCCTCTCTACACAATCCCTCTCTACACAATCCCCTTCTATGCAATCCCTCTCTACACAATCCCCTTCTATGCAATCCCTCTCTACGCAATCCCTCTCTACACAATCCCTCTCTACACATTCCCCTCTCTACACAATCCCTCTCTACACAATCCCTCTCTACACAATCCCCCTCTACACAATCCCCTTCTACACAATCCCTCTCTACGCAATCCCTCTCTACACAATCCCCTTCTATGCAATCCCTCTCTACACAATCCCCTTCTACGCAATCCCTCTCTACGCAATCCCTCTCTACACAATCCCTCTCTACGCAATCCCTCTCTACACAATCCCTCTCTACGCAATCCCTCTCTACGCAATCCCTCTCTACGCAATCCCTCTCTACACAATCCCTCTCTACGCAATCCCTCTCTACGCAATCCCTCTCTACACATTCCCCTCTCTACACAATCCCTCTCTACGCAATCCCTCTCTACACAATCCCCTTCTACACAATCCCTCTCTACGCAATCCCTCTCTACGCAATCCCTCTCTACACAATCCCTCTCTACGCAATCCCTCTCTACGCAATCCCTCTCTACGCAATCCCTTTCTACGCAATCCCCTTCTACACAATCCCTCTCTACACAATCCCTCTCTACACAATCCCTCTCTACACAATCCCTCTCTACACATTCCCCTCTCTACACATTCCCCTCTCTACACAATCCCTCTCTACACAATCCCTCTCTACACATTCCCCTCTCTACACAATCCCTCTCTACACAATCCCTTTCTACACATTCCCCTTCTACACAATCCCTCTCTACACAATCCCTCTCTACACAATCCCTTTCTACACATTCCCCTTCTACACAATCCCTCTCTACACAATCCCTCTCTACACAATCCCTCTCTACGCAATCCCTCTCTACGCAATCCATCTCTACGCAATCCCTCTCTACACAATCCCTCTCTACACAATCCCTCTCTACACAGTCCCCCTTTACACAATTGGTTTGATTCATTATTTTTAGACAGGAGAAATATTCAGGAGGAATTGGTCAGGTTTTATCTGAATGCTAAAAGTATGTGTGTGTGTGTGTGTGTGTGTGTGTGTGTGTGTGTGTGTGTGTGTGTGTGTGTGTGTGTGTGTGTATCAAGAGATTCGATAGCGGAGATCAGAGCGATCTGTATTGAGGAGATTGGTGTGTGGATGAAGATGTACAGCGATGCCTTTCTGAATGACAGCTATCTGAAATATGTGGGCTGGACCATGCATGATAAGGTGTGTGTGTGTGTGTGTGTGTGTGTGTGTGTGTGTGTGTGTGTGTGTGTGTTTCAGTTATATTGTCATTTATTTATTCTGAAGAAACTAACAATGTCCCTTTCCTCTCCCCATCTCCCCCTCACCTTTTTTCTTGCTTTCCCCTTCTCTCTCTTTCTCCCCCCTTCTTTTTTACTTTCCGCTTCTCTCACTCTCTCCTTCTTTCTCTCTTCCCCTCTTCTCTGTCTTACTCCCCTCTATCTTTCTTTCTCTCTCTCCCCTTCTCTCTCGCTCTGAGCAGCAGGGAGAGGTACGGTTGAAGTGTCTCACTGCTCTGCAGGGTTTGTATTATAACCGAGAGCTGAACACCAGACTGGAACTCTTTACCAGCCGCTTTAAGGTGATTTCACTGGGACCATTAGCACAATTAACACCTGCATTTGCATGTGTTCTAAACCACACAGGTGTAGATTGTTGTTAGGGGAGATAATGGGGATGGGGACACGGTGATCTCTAGAGGTCAGGAGGAAAGCTTTAAGTCTGAGGGGGATTCCTTATTCCAAAGTGCATTATGGGTACTCTTATCATTTACAATCACACACACTCTTTTGTGACTAAAAACAACCCTACTTTGTAACAAATGTCTGTGACCTTTGACCTCTGCAGGACCGAATCGTGTCCATGGCGCTGGATAAAGAGTATGATGTTGCAGTTCAGGCCATTAAACTACTCACACTCGTCCTGCAGTGAGTGTCCTCACAGTATTCACCTCTGAC
The DNA here is from genome assembly GCA_039877035.1 of Silurus lanzhouensis. Taxonomy (NCBI): domain Eukaryota; kingdom Metazoa; phylum Chordata; class Actinopteri; order Siluriformes; family Siluridae; genus Silurus; species Silurus lanzhouensis. The sequence continues at coordinate 23,293 of JBCEWE010001617.1, read as the reverse complement.
CTCTCACTATAACCTCATCTTATGGTGAACATCTAATACGTGTGTGTGTGTGCGTGTAGGAGCAGTGATGAAGTGCTGACGGCTGAGGACTGTGAGAGTGTATATCATCTGGTTTACTCCGCCCACCGCCCCATCGCCGTAGCAGCGGGGGAGTTCCTCTATAAAAAGTAGGTCACATGACTCCAGACTGCACAATGTTTAGGCCACACCTTTTTATTATGACTGACAGGTGCAGAGGCCACGCCTCCTCACTTACACTGTCCATTAAACTTGTAGAACTGATCTCTGGTGTGAGAATAATGTGTGGCTCAGCAGCATCACCATGTGGAGACTGTGTAGAAACACACACACACACACACACACACACAAAGTTCATCTTTTGTCTCTTTCACTCTGGCGTGCGTGTTATCGCGCACAGGTTGTTCAGTCAGCGGGGTCCAGAGGAGGAGGGGCTACCGAGGAGAGGGCGACAATGTCTGAATGCAAACCTCATCAAAACCACAGTCTTCTTCTTTCTGGAGAGTGAGGTGTGTGTGTGTGTGTGTGTGTGTGTGTGTGTGTGTGTGTGTGTGTGTGTGTGTGTGTGTGTTCCTGAAGATAACTTTGTGCAGTTCCAATAAGAAAGTATACACACATTTTTTTTGTTTAATTGTGTGCACAGCTATAAGACCTGAGAATGAGTGAGTGAGAGTGTGTGTGTGTGTGTGTGTGTGTGTGTGTGTGTGTGTGTGTGTGTGTGTGTGTGTGTGTGTGTGTGTGTGTGTGTGTGTGTTCCTGAAGATAACTTTGTGCAGTTCCAATAAGAAAGTATACACACATTTTTTTTGTTTAATTGTGTGCACAGCTATAAGACCTGAGAATGAGTGAGTGAGAGTGTGTGTGTGTGTGTGTGTGTGTGTGTGTGTGTGTGTGTGTGTGTGTGTGTGTGTGTGAACAGCTACATGAACATGGTGCGTACCTTGTGGACAGTCTGTGGGAGTGTGGGTCAGAACTGTTAAAGGACTGGGAGAGTTTTATCAGCCTTCTACTGGATGAACCTTTTCCTGGAGAGGAAGGTGTGTTTTTCTCACACACACACACACACACACACACACACACACACACACACACACACTAAAACCGTGTTTATTCTGAAATATGCTAAATTTTAATTAAAGAACACAGTTTATTGTGTCAGTTTAGAATTTGGGGGGTGTGTGTGTGTGTGTGTGTGTGTGTGTGTGTGTGTGTGTGTGTGTGTGTGTGTGTGTGTGTGTGTGTGTGTGAGACAGCTCTAACAGACAGACAGGAGACGGCTCTGATTGAGATCATGCTGTGTGCTGTCAGACAGGCATGTGAGTGTCACCCACCTGTTGGGCGTGGCACAGGGAAGAGGGTGAGCCACACACACACGTGTGCACACACACACACACACACACACACACACACACACACACACAGTGTTCATGTCAGCACTTTGTTTTTCAGGTCTTGACGGCAAAGGAAAAGAAAACACAGCTAGATGATCGGACCAAAATCACAGAGATCTTTGCTGTGGCTCTTCCGCTGCTCCTGGCTAAAGTAACACACACACACACACACACACACTTTGTCTCTTGTATTCTCTTCTTTTCTCTCAGCATCATTTTTAACAAAACTGATTTTAAGATTGAGCTATTCACATACCCGAGTTCTTGTGTGTGTGTGTGTGTGTGTGTGTGTGTGTGTGTGTGTGTGTGTGTGTGTGTGTGTGTGTGTGTGTGTGTGTGTGTCTCAGTACTGCGTCGATGCTGAGAAGGTGACAAACCTGTTGCAGTTACCACAGTATTTTGATCTAGAGATCTACACCACGGGCCGGCTGGAGAAGGTACACACACACACACACACACACACAGACACGTCTTTTGCTTATTTAATCTTTTATTCAGTGTGGCAAGTAACATTTAGCATAAAGACAATTTAAGTGTATTAACTGTGTGTGTGACCTGCAGCACCTGGATGCACTTCTGCGTCAGATCCGAGATGTGGTGGAAAAGCACACAGATACAGGTGTTTTGGAGGCGTGTTCCATGACGTTCCACGCTCTGTGCAATGAGGAGTTCACCATCTACAACCGTGTGGACATCACACTGAGCCAGCTGATGGACGAGCAGATTGACAAGCTTAACCGCCTGCTTGACGACTTCCTCAACGAGGTGCTGCCTCTGTGGGCATGGAGGGGTGTGTGAGGGGCATGGAGGGTTTTTTGCGGGGTGTGAGAAGCGTTTAGGGATATGTGTGGAGGGACATGTGAGGGTGTGTGGAGGGACATGTGAGGGTGTGTATGGATGTGTGGGGGGGCATGTAGGGGTGTGGGTATGTGAGGTGGTGTGGTGGCATGAAGTGGTATTTAAGGTTGTGTTGGGGTATGTGGGGGTCAGGTTGTGTGTTTAAACCACTCTGTTGTGTTTCTCTCAGGGGGAGGAGCCTGATGAAGACGACACCTTTCAGGTTTTATCAACGCTCAAGAGAATCACAGCCTTTCACAAGTAAACACACTCATATACACACTTGCTAAATAAGATATTGTGTGTGCAGTTTTACAATTGTGTGTGTGTGTGTGTGTGTGTGTGTGTGTGTGTGTGTGTGTGTGTGTGTGTGTGTGTGTGTGTGTGTGTGTGTCTCTAGTGCCCATGACCTGACTAAATGGGATCTATTCAGCTGTAACTACAGACTGCTGAACACAGGACTGCAGAATGGAGACATGCCTGAACAGGTGCACACGCACGCACAAGGGGAAGGAACAGGAAGATATGTTTATAAATAAAGATACACAAATAAACAGGTGGAAAGAGGAATGTTCAGACAGACGGAAGGAGAGATCACAGACAGAAGGAGGGACAGATCACAGACAGACAGAGAGGATGCATTGTATTTAATATTTTATACTTTTTTTTTCTGTGTGTGTGTGTGTGTGTGTGTGTACGCAGATAGTGGTTCATGCTATGCAGTGCACTCATTACGTTATCCTTTGGAACCTGGCAAAAGTCTCAGAGGGCATCTCCTTAAAGGTCTCTCTCTCTCTCTCTCTCTCTCTCTCTCTCTCTCTCTCTCTCATACACATATATATATATAAACACACACACACACACACACACACACACTGTCTCTCTCTCACTCTCAGTGGGTTTAACCCTCTCACTGTGTCTCTCTCAGAGTGACCTGGTGACCTTGAGGAAGCAGACGCGAGCGTTCTTCCTGATGTGTCAGCGGTACCTCAGCAGCCTCAGCATGGCTGTTAAAGAACAGGTAAGCTCAAGGCAGGTGTAACATGG
>JBCEWE010001617.1:0-15000 GCA_039877035.1 Silurus lanzhouensis | reverse complement strand
TACAAGTAAACACACATACACACACACAACGACTACAAGTAAACACACATACACACACACATCGACTACAAGTAAACACACATACACACACACATCGACTACAAGTAAACACACATACACACACACAACGACTACAAGTAAACACACACACACACACAACGACTACAAGTAAACACACATACACACACACAACGACTACAAGTACACACATACACACACACATCGACTACAAGTAAACACACATACACACACACATCGACTACAAGTAAACACACATACACACACACAACGACTACAAGTAAACACACATACACACACACATCGACTACAAGTAAACACACATACACACACACAACGACTACAAGTAAACACACATACACACACAACGACTACAAGTAAACACACATACACACACACAACGACTACTAGTAAACACACATACACACACACATCGACTACAAGTAAACACACATACACACACACAACGACTACTAGTAAACACACATACACAACACAACGACTATAGTAAAACACATACACACACACATCGACTACAAGTAAACACACACACAACGACTACTAGTAAACACACATACACACACACATCGACTACAAGTAAACACACATACACACACACAACGACTACTAGTAAACACACATACACACACACATCGACTACAAGTAAACACACATACACACACACAACGACTACAAGTAAACACACATACACACACACATCGACTACAAGTAAACACACATACACACACACAACGACTACAAGTAAACACACATACACACACACATCGACTACAAGTAAACACACATACACACACACATCGACTACAAGTAAACACACATACACACACACAACGACTACTAGTAAACACACATACACACACATCGACTACAAGTAAACACACATACACACACACATCGACTACAAGTAAACACACATACACACACACAACGACTACTAGTAAACACACATACACACACACATCGACTACAAGTAAACACACATACACACACAACGACTACTAGTAAACACACATACACACACACAACGACTACAAGTAAACACACATACACACACACATCGACTACAAGTAAACACACATACACACACACACATCGACTACAAGTAAACACACATACACACACACATCGACTACAAGTAAACACACACACCCATCGACTACAAGTAAACACACATACACACCCATCGACTACAAGTAAACACACATACACACACCCATCGACTACAAGTAAACACACACACACACACATCGACTACAAGTAAACACACATACACACACCCATCGACTACAAGTAAACACACACACACATCAACTACAAGTAAACACACATACACACACCCATCGACTACAAGTAAACACACATACACACACCCATCGACTACAAGTAAACACACATACACACACACACACATCGACTACAAGTAAACACATACACACACACATCGACTACAAGTAAACACACATACACACACATCGACTACAAGTAAACACACATACACACACACATTGACTACAAGTAAACACACATACACACACACACATCGACTACAAGTAAACACACACACACATCAACTACAAGTAAACACACATACACACACCCATCGACTACAAGTAAACACACATACACACACACAACGACTACTAGTAAACACACATACACACACATCGACTACAAGTAAACACACATACACACACACATCGACTACAAGTAAACACACATACACACACACAACGACTACTAGTAAACACACATACACACACACATCGACTACAAGTAAACACACATACACACACAACGACTACTAGTAAACACACATACAACACACACAACACTACAAGTAAACACACATACACACACACATCGACTACAAGTAAACACACATACACACACACACATCGACTACAAGTAAACACACATACACACACACATCGACTACAGTAAACACACACACCCATCGACTACAAGTAAACACACATACACACCATCGACTACAAGTAAACACACATACACACCCATCGACTACAAGTAAACACACACACACACACATCGACTACAAGTAAACACACATACACACACCATCGACTACAAGTAAACACACACACACATCAACTACAAGTAAACACGCATACACACACCCATCGACTACAAGTAAACACACATACACACACCCATCGACTACAAGTAAACACACATACACACACACACACATCGACTACAAGTAAACACATACACACACACATCGACTACAAGTAAACACACATACACACACATCGACTACAAGTAAACACACATACACACACACATTGACTACAAGTAAACACACATACACACACACACATCGACTACAAGTAAACACACACACACATCAACTACAAGTAAACACACATACACACACACACACATCGACTACAAGTAAACACACATACACACACACACACATCGACTACAAGTAAACACATACACACACACACATCGACTACAAGTAAACACACATACACACACATCGACTACAAGTAAACACACATACACACACACATCGACTACAAGTAAACACACACACACACACACATTGACTACAAGTAAACACACATACACACACACACATTGACTACAAGTAAACACACATACACACACACACATCGACTACAAGCAAACACATACACACACATCGACTACAAGTAAACACACATACACACACACACATCTACTACAAGTAAACACACATACACACACATCGACTACAAGTAAACACACACACACACATTGACTACAAGTAAACACACATACACACACACACATCGACTACAAGTAAACACACATACACACACACATCGACTACAAGTAAACACACATACACACACACATCGACTACAAGTAAACACACACACACCGACTACAAGTAAACACACACACACCGACTACAAGTAAACACACACACATCGACTACAAGTAAACACACACACATCGACTACAAGTAAACACACACACACACACACACACACTGACTACAAGTAAACACACACACACACACATCGACTACAAGTGACGTGTGTGTGTGTGTGTGTGTGTGTGTAGTACACAGGTAGCTTGGATGTTAGCACAGCGGCAGCAGCAGGAGAGGGCGAATATCCAAAACGCCAAGATGAGGAGTCACATGCAGCACACCATGTAAACACACACACATACACACACACACACACACATATATTTAAAGACTTTGATTTAGAGACCTGCACGGGACGGATATATTAAGTCCTGCTCACGCAAAAATATTATTACTGAAACCATATAAAAAACCAGGCCAGGTTTTTTTGTGTTGTTTGTTCCTTTCTTTAATAATGAAGTGATATCTGGAGCACTCAGTGATTCTCCTGTCCTGCGCTTCAGACATTGTGCCTCGGTGTGCTCTGGTAGTTACCGCACATGAACCACACCAGAGTTCGCTTCAGAACATCATTACATTTTTTTAGTTGCCATTGTTGCTTTCATGCAGTAGATACATACGTTTTTGTTTTTAGCAATTAATTCTTTTTCTTTTTTCAAAATTTTAAAGACCATTTTGCAGAAGTCCCGCAAATGATTTTATTCTCCTGCAACCCACACACACACACACACACACAAGTATTTTACCGCCCACGCATTCATCAAATAAATCTTGTCCCACGCCACACTCTTTTGAAGTGCAGGTCTCTACTCTGAGTTATAGGTGTAGTGTTTGTTTACAGTCGGCGGAGTGCAGGTCTTATGGAGGATGATGAAGAGCCGATTGTAGAAGATGTGATGATGTCCTCAGAGCAGCGACTGGAAGACCTGAACGAGGGCATGGACTTCGATACCATGGACATCGACCTGGTGCGGCCAATCACAGCTCACTGCTAATTAACCAATCACAGCTCACTGCTAATTAACCAATCGCAGCTCACTGCTAATTAACCAATCGCAGCTCACTGCTATTAACCAATCGCAGCTCACTGCTATTAACCAATCACAGCTCACTGCTAATTAACCAATCGCAGCTCACTGCTAATTAACCAATCTCAGCTCACTGCTATTAACCAATCGCAGCTCACTGCTATTAACCAATCGCAGCTCACTGCTATTAACCAATCACAGCTCACTGCTAATTAACCAATCGCAGCTCACTGCTAATTAACCAATCTCAGCTCACTGCTATTAACCAATCGCAGCTCACTGCTATTAACCAATCGCAGCTCACTGCTATTAACCAATCACAGCTCACTGCTAATTAACCAATCTCAGCTCACTGCTAATTAACCAATCTCAGCTCACTGCTATTAACCAATCGCAGCTCACTGCTATTAACCAATCGCAGCTCACTGCTAATTAACCAATCTCAGCTCACTGCTAATTAACCAATCTCAGCTCACTGCTATTAACCAATCACAGCTCACTGCTAATTAACCAATCGCAGCTCACTGCTATTAACCAATCACAGCTCACTGCTAATTAACCAATCGCAGCTCACTGCTAATTAACCAATCTCAGCTCACTGCTATTAACCAATCGCAGCTCACTGCTATTAACCAATCACAGCTCACTGCTAATTAACCAATCTCAGCTCACTGCTATTAACCAATCGCAGCTCACTGCTATTAACCAATCACAGCTCACTGCTAATTAACCAATCTCAGCTCACTGCTAATTAACCAATCGCAGCTCACTGCTATTAATCAATCGCAGCTCACTGCTATTAACCAATCACAGCTCACTGCTATTAACCAATCACAGCTCACTGCTAATTAACCAATCTCAGCTCACTGCTATTAACCAATCACAGCTCACTGCTATTAACCAATCTCAGCTCACAACTCGGACTCTCTGTGTATGGACTTAGTGTGTGTGTGTGTGTGTGTGTGTGTGTGTGTGTGTGTGTGTGTGTGTGTCTCTCCCCAGCCGGCATCTAAAAACCGGCGTGAGAGGACGGAGCTGAAACCTGATTACTTTGACCCCGCCTCCATCATGGACGACTCTGTAAGTCTTCACTCGTCCACTCAGTCATTCTGTCTATCCATCATCTCTCCATCACCTACTGTTCTCTCCATCTGTCATACCTTTATCATCCCTCTATACATCACCTCTCAATCATTATCTATCTATTTCTATCTATCATTACTCCTTCTCTTATCCACCTCTCTATCCTTCTATTCATGATTCAGTCCATCTATCTTTCTCTTTATCTCCTACATATTCATCAACTCTCTGTCCTTCTGCCTTTTGTTCAGATCAAGATTTTATCTCTGTGTGTGTGTGTGTGTGTGTGTGTGTGTGTGTGTGTGTGTGTGTGTGTAGGTGCTGAACGTGTCGATGTTCTGATGCAGTGGTTGTGAGATTGAGAAGCATGGCCAATGCTCTCCACTCACTTCCTGTTCTCCAGCCGTGTGACGAGGCTACACTTCCTATTTCATGCCTATGGTTGTTGTTGGCAGTGTGTGGACGGAGCTTATGGAGCCGGCGCCTTTCCTTTTTAGTTTTTATAACTTGTAGAGAAACTTTTTTTCATGTTAAGATGATTTTATAAAGACAATCAGCTGTAAATCATAAGTTTATAAAGCGAGTGAAATCACTTTCTAACTCTCTCACACATTATTGTCCTCTAGTCTCAGTCACCATAGTAACAACACTCCAGAGCAGAAGTTTATTCATCATCATTATTATTATTATTTTTATTATTATCAGGAACATTTCAGTCAGGAGCAGATGATGCTCGGTCGTCCGTCAGCTGAGAGGAAACTATTGTTCAGCGCTAATGTAGCTAACGTTAACTGAAGTGTTTAGCCAGCAGGTGCGCTAAACGTGCATACGGGGAAAATGGGTGTGGTGAAAAAACGCCCTACTTGACTCCGCTTGGGGGCGTGGCTTACATGTAAGGGGTGGGGCTTAAAACTTGAGTGTAAGAATCAAAATGGGAAAACAGATTTTATATTTATGTTTTTAAAGCGACTGGGAATCAGGTGTCTCCTGAAGTGACTGATGATTTAGCGATCAGTGCTAATCTGGTGCCTGTGTGTGTGTGTGTGTGTGTGTGTGTGTGTGTGTTAGCTGCGTTAGCGCTGGAGCGCCTCTTACTCAATTTTTGTGTTTTTTTCGCACATGATCACGGCCTCTCAGATTTAACTCTATTATTCATGATGAAATGATAATATATTATTATATATCTATTAAATCTATAATTCTATCAGATGTGTGAACATGTGACTTGGTGCTGATTTGTATTTTACTTTTCTTTTTATTGGAACAGAACACTTCAGCAGACCGAGAACAACCTGTAATCTTACTTTAATTTCTGCTTTGCTTCACTTCTGTTACTTTTTTTTTTGGGTTAAAATGATAAATCATGAAAATCTTATTAATGGCGGGTGTGCTGTTTCCATGGTGATGGTAACCTGGGTGAGGGGGTAGACATGAGGGTAGGCAGAGCCCGATGGTGTGTTTATGCATATTCATTATCCCTTTGTAGAACTGCTGAAAGAGGTGTGTGTGTGTGTGTGTGTAATATATTGGACTGTATATACGCGTTTTTTTATTCTATTTACAAAAGAAAAATGTCCGCTGTTGCATTTCCTGTTTGTATTTATGTCTGGAGAAAAAAAACTTTTGGAACTAAATAAACCCTGGGCTGTGATTTTACCCCAGAATCCCCAGAGGCAGAGGAACTTTATATCATCATGGTCCTCAAAGAGCACTCACACGCTATTCAGAAGATAAAGAATTCTGTCATTATATAACCAGGGTGCAGCTCTCTGTCTCACACTGAAATACAGAGAGGACACACACACACTCACTAAAATACAGAGAGGACACACACACACACACTAAAATACAGAGAGGACACACACACACACACTAAAATACAGAGAGGACACACACTAAAATACAGAGAGGACACACACACACACACTAAAATACAGAGAGGACACACACACACTCACTAAAATACAGAGAGGACACACACACTAAAATACAGAGAGGACACACACACACACTAAAATACAGAGAGGACACACACTAAAATACAGAGAGGACACACACACACACACTAAAATACAGAGAGGACACACACACACACTAAAATACAGAGAGGACACACACACACACACACTAAAATACAGAGAGGACACACTAAAATACAGAGAGGACACACATACTAAAATACAGAGAGGACACACACACACACTAAAATACAGAGAGGACACACACACACTAAAATACAGAGAGGACACACACACACACACACACTAAAATACAGAGAGGACACACACACTAAAATACAGAGAGGACACACACACTAAAATACAGAGAGGACACACACACACTAAAATACAGAGAGGACACACACACACACTAAAATACAGAGAGGACACACACACACTAAAATACAGAGAGGACACACACACACACACTAAAATACAGAGAGGACACACACACACTAAAATACAGAGAGGACACACACACACACACACACTAAAATACAGAGAGGACACACACACTAAAATACAGAGAGGACACACACACACACACACTAAAATACAGAGAGGACACACACACACACTAAAATACAGAGAGGACACACACACACACTAAAATACAGAGAGGACACACACACACTAAAATACAGAGAGGACACACACACACACACACACTAAAATACAGAGAGGACACACACACACACACACTAAAATACAGAGAGGACACACACACACACACACACTAAAATACAGAGAGGACACACACACACACTAAAATACAGAGAGGACACACACACACACACACACACACACACACACTGTCCCAGGCGTTGTGTAATAATCGATGCTTGTAGCTGTTTATATTTTATGGGAGGAAACCGGAAGTAACCCCTGAGCGGTGTGTGTGAAATAATTTTATTACTGTACATTTTTAACACATAATCCGAAAAGTTTTTCTAACTTTCGGTGGAACCCGGAAGTGTTCCTACAGCAACACTTCCGGGTGCAGTAGTTTTTGAAGCGGGAGGCGGGCTGTAGCGCGCGCGCTGCGGAAAAACACACACACACACACACACACACACCGGGTTTTCTATTTAGATTGTGATTTCAGTCCTACAGTGAGAGCGGCATGGAGAAACACACACACACACCGGGGAGCGGAGAGGAGCTGCACTCACCTGCTGACTTCATCACCACACATCGCTCAGGTACAACACACCACACCACAACACAACACAACACAACACAACACAACACAACACAACACAACACTGACCGGGGAAGTTAACATCCAGGACACTAGAACTCACATACACAAGTGTGTGTTAGAGAGTAATGTGTGTGTGTGTGTGTTAGGTGTGACCTGTGCCTCCTCTCCTCTAGCCCTCCTCACTCCATCTCACTTTACTCTGACCTCTACTGCACCCTTGACCTCAACCTCTGTGACCCCTCTGTGCCCCACCCCCTCCCTTCCACCCCGAGGGGCAGATCCATGGACCCTTTTCACACACACTCGGGAGGAGGGGGGGCAGCTCCATCAGAAGAATCAGACACTGAATCACACACACACTCCTCTGAGAGAGGAGATGGAGAAGATGAGGAGGAAGGTGGAGAGACTGACCGAGGACCTCCGAGAGAGAGACAGCATCATCAGCAGGTACACACACAAGTCTCATGTTAGTGTAATTAACTGTTTACAGACAGTAAATTGTGTGTGTGTGTGTGTGTGTGTGTGTGTGTTTTACAGGCAGTGTATTGAACGGGAGGAATTGTGTGCTGAACTTAAGAAGAGCAAATCGAAGGTAAGTTGTCTCTGCAAGCTACACACACACACACCGAAATATATGAGATCTACAACTCTGTATGTGTGTAGCTCGTGGAGCTGCAGGCTGAGTGTGTGTTAGTGTGAACAGCGGGAGAGAAAACTGCACAATGCTAAAGCAGAAAGACACACAGGAACAGGTAACACACACTCACTCAAATAAGCTGTATGGGTAATGTGTGTGTGTGTGTGTGCGCAAATTAAGCAGATGTGTGAGGGTCATGCAGCAGAGATTGCAGATTTGACTCACACCAGCTCGGAACTGCAGAACACAATCCTCACTCTAACACAGGAAGTGACATCACTCAGACACCAGGTGGAGGAAGTGACATCAGAGAGAGAGGTGCTGCAGAAAAAGCTGAGGTAAAATGTCTAACTAGTGTACTGAGATGTGTACAGGGGTATCCCAGCCTTTACACACTGTGTGTGTGTGTGTGTGTGTGTGTGTGTGTGTGTGTGTGTGTGTGTGTGTGTGTGTGTGTGTGTGTGTGTGTGTGTAGGACTCTGAGCAGTGAGAAAGCAGAGCAGGCTGAGACTCTAAACAACTTACGCAACTACATCGGCACACACGCAGGAGGAGAGGAACAACACACACTCATAGAGGCACACACACACACACACACACACACACACACACACACACGAGAGAAATAACACATAATGAAAAAAACTAGTATCTTACGTGTGTGTGTGTGTGTGTGTGTGTGTGTGTGTGTGTGTGTGTGTGTGTGTAGAGGCTGAAGAGGGAGAAAGACGGGTTGTGTTTATCTGTTGAGCTGCTGAATGTCCGAGTCAGATCAGCTAATGACATCCTGACTCTACAGGAGAGAGAACTAGAGGAGCAGGTCTCTCTCTCACACACACACACACACACACATATACACACACACACACATTCACACACACACATATACATACACACACACACACATATACACACACACACATATACACACACACACACACACATTCACACACACACACACATATACACACACACATCCACACACACACACACACATTCACACACACACCCACACACCCACACATCCACACACATATTCACACACACACACATATACACACATTCACACACACACATATACACACATTCACACACACACACACACACATATACACACATTCACACACACACACACACCACACACACAATACACACACACATATCACACACACACACATATACACACACACACACACACACATATACACACATTCACACACCACACACCACACATACACACATTCACACACACACATATACACACATTCACACACACATACACACATTCACACACACACACACATATACACACATTCACACACACACATATACACACATTCATACACACACACACATTCACACACACACACACACACACACATATACACACACACACATTCATACACACACACACATATACACACACACACACACACACACACATATACACACACACACACACATCCACACATACACACACACATTCACACACACACCCACACATCCACACACATATTCACACACATATACACACATTCTCACACACACACATATACACACATCTCCACACACTCGCACACACACACATCCACACACCTCTCATTTACTCACACACAGAAACTCATACCTAAAAAAAATGTATATGTAGTAAAAGTTTAATTGTTGTAAAGTTTAGTAAAACTTTGATTACTGCTGTGTGTGTGTGTGTGTGTGTGTGTGTGTGTGTGTGTGTGTGTGTGTGCGCAGTGTGATCCTCTCCATAAAGACAGGTCATTTCGGTTGTTGAGTTTGTGGAGAGAGAAGGTCTTCACACTGCTTGTACAACTACGCTCAAAAGACTCCCAACTACACACTGAGAACACACAACTTCACAACATGGTAAAACACAACTACACAACATGAAAACACACAGCACAGTAACACACACAACCACATTATTTTATAACACAAACATCACTAACCAACACACATAATCTGAAGAATAACTAACGAATACAGTTTTATTTTATTTTTTTTACTACACGGTGTGTGTGTGTGTGTGTGTGTGTGTGTGTGTGTGTGTGTTTAGGTTTCTGATCTGCAGAAGGAGGTTCATAAACTGCAGTCACACATCACCTTTCTAGAACACAACCTTCAGGATAAAACTGCACAACTACAGCTACACAACATGCACACACAGGTACATGTGTACACTCGCACTGCACAACATACACGTGCCTAGCTTTACGTGTAACGTGTGTGTGTGTGTGTGTGTGTGTAGGAGCTCCAGCAACAGTTGTGTAGTGTAGGTGAAGAGAATGAGAGACTAAAAAAAGACAAAGAGAGCAGTGAGAAATCTACAACCCACATTACTGATTCTGTACACAGGTAACACACACACACACACACACACACACACACACACACACACACACACACTTTATGGTCTGTGTTATTCTGATCAGCAATAAACTGTCTGTGTGTGTGTTTAGGTTGAGTGTGTGTGCTGAGGAGTGGGAGAGTCAGGTTGGAGCTGCTCAGTGCCGTATGAGTGCTTTAACACAGAGACTCACCTTTGCAAACACACGTCTTCACACAGTGCATGGTGAGTGTGTGTGTGTGTGTGTGTGTGTGTGTGTGTGTGTGTGTGTGTGTGTGTGTGTGTGTGTGTGTGTGTGTGTGTGTGTGTGTGTGAGAGAGAGAGAGAGAGAGAGAGAGAGAACAGTTGTAGTTGTACATGGTAATGTTATTTTGTGTGTGTGTGTGTGTGTGTGCGTGCATAGGTTTGCTGATGAGGAGAGAAGCTCTGCAGAAAGTACAACAGGCCACAAAACCTACAGAACCTACATCCTCAGACCGGTGTGTGTGTGTGTGTGTGTGTGTGTGTGTGTGTGTGTGTGTGTGTGTGTGTGTGTGTGTGTGTGTGTGTGTGTGTGTGTGTGAGAGAGAGAGAGAAAAAAATACAGCTTGCCCTCGCCCAAGTTCCCAGAATTCAGGAACCTTTCTCCAGCTCCGGAGACCTGGGAGTAATGCCAGTCTGCTTCAGTTATATTTTCTTTTTTATTTCAAATTGTATTTATTATATTTTATGAATATTTGACTGATTAATTATTGTTCACTTTAATGTTTTAATGCTGAAAGCTGTCACAGAGCAACGTTACCAAAATACACAGATAAAATGTTATAGTATTTTCCTGAAAAGGTTCCTGAGGGAGTTCCTATACTACCTTTCGTTTGTGAACGCTGTGAATCACATTATTTTAAGTGTGTGTTTGTGCATGTGTGCGTAGCTGCATTGAGAGTCTGCAGTCACAGGTGGCGCTGCTGAGCTCAGAGAGAGACACACTCACCCAGGAACTGAAACGAACGCCACAACTGATCAATAACGCACTAAGAGACCTACAACTACAATGTACACACACACACACACCACAAATGAACTGTAATGCAGCACTGGGACAATTACAGTATATACATACACCACTAGTGTGTTGTTGATTGTGAGTGTGAGTGTGTGTGTGTGTGTGTGTGTCTAGTGAACAGGAGCAGGGAGGAGTTGGCAGTGTGTGAGTTGCAGTGTGTGGAGGCTAATGCACAATGTAAGGAAAAGGAAAGGACCATTGTGGAGCTGCGCAATGAGGCCCATCACACACAGACCAGTAACACAACACACACACTTCTATACATTATACTACACACACCTCCCACACCATACTGTAATTTGTTCTCTTAATTACTGTATGTGTACAATTCTGTGTGTGTGTGTGTGTGTAGTTCTACAGGAGAAACTCTCTGAGGTAGAGAGTGTGTGTGCCACACAGCTCAGAGAGATGGAGAGTCAACTGAATACAGCAAGGAGAGAACACACTAAAGCAGGTACACACACACACACACACAACTATCTAAGAGGACATGAAAAGGTTCCTGGAGCTGATTGTTAAAGGTGTGTGTGTGTGTGTGTGTGTGTGTGTGTGTGTGTGTGTGTGTGTGTGTGTGTAGTTGTAGCCTTGTGCCAGGTGGAACGTACAGCAGTGAGAGAGAGACAGCAGGAGAGAGAGGCAGAGAGAGCACGCTCAGAACACACACACACACACATCACACAACTGCAAACACAACTGAAGAAAAAAGACAGAGACCACAACATTCTTCTGGTACACACATATACACACACAAACCTACATACACACACCTACATACACACTACACACACCTATCTCAACTACATATACACACACCACACAAATACCTACCCTCCAATCTCTCTCATATGCCTTCCTTTATTGTGTGTGTGTGTGTGTGTGTGTGTGTGTGTGTGTGTGTGTGTGTGTGTGTGTGTGTGTGTAGGCGGTGGTTCAGCAGCAGGGTTTGATGAATGAATTTAAGAAGATGAGAAGAGCAGCGCTACACACGTCTACAGTTCTGAAAGATAAACAACAACATAAACAGCAGCAGACTGGAGATACTGAACAGCACGAAGGTGAGACACACACACACACACACACACACACACACACTTTCACAGTCACATGTGTTTTAACTCTCTGTCCTTTTTGTGTGTGTGTGTGTGTTAGGCAGGGTGTTGAGTGTTTTAAGTGAGCTACACTCTCTTAGCTCAGCGCTCATACACAGCACAGACGAGGAAGATGAGGACGAGGAACAAGACAAGACCACCACACACTGAACACACACACACACACACACACACACACACACACACGGTCAGTATTCAGTGTTGGTGTTAGAAGGTATTGCTGTGTTGTAGTTATAATGATTCAGTAGTGTGTGTAACAGGTGGAATGTGTTTATGGATCTGTTTGTTTTATTACAAATGTGTAATTAATTAATACGTGAACTGTGTAATAATAATAATAATAATAATAATAATAATATAAAATAAAATTGTTTTTATTTAAACATTATTTATTGTAAATCCTGAATCTGTTGCAGAGATTTGGTGGGGGGGTCAGAGAGCTGGGATTGGGCGGGGTGGGGGTGTCAGAGAGCTGGGGGGGGTGTCAGAGAGCTGGGGGGGTGTCAGTGGGATGGGGTGGGGGGGGTGTTAGACGATGCACTTATAGCAGGGAAAATAAGTATTTGACACATTAGCATTTTTATCAGTGAGGGGATTTCTAAGTGGGCTATTGACACAAAATTGACACCAGATGTAGCATCAAGCCAAATATTTAATTCATACAAAGAAATCAGAACATTTAAGTCTACAAGTTAAGTCATAATAAAGAAAGTGAAATGGGAATAAGAATTGAACACATGAAGATAACGAGGTGCAAAATGGCATAGAAATCCAGATCACCTGAAATCTGTCAGTATTGAGAGAGAAACACTGCCCCCTAGCAGTACTAATTGATATCAGCTGCTTTAGTCCATTACCAGGAGGCACACAGGAAAGACTTCATGATGGGTAAAAGCAAAGAACTCTCTCAGGATCATCATTATCTTATCGTTGAAAAGCATTTTGATGGGAATGGTTCTAGGTGCATTTCCAGAATGCTGAATGTTCCTGTGAGCACTGTTATCCGGAAATGGAAAGAGCATCAGTTCAGCACTGCTGAACAAAAAGCATGTTGAGGCTCAGGTAAAGTTTGTGAAAGAGCATTAGGAGAAGCCTGTGGATTATTGGGAGACTATAGTTTGGTCAGATGAAAGCAAAATTGAACTTTTTGGCAGTTGTTCTACACACCATGTTTGGAGGAGAAATGGCACTGCCCACCACCCCAAGAACACCATAGCAACAGTTAAGTGTGGGTGTGGAAGCATCATGGTTTGGGGCTGCTTTTCAGCAAGGGTACTGGCAGACTTCATAATATTGAAGGCAGGATGAATGGAGAAATGTACCGGAACATTCTGGATAAAAATCTGCTGCCATCTACCAGAAAGCTGAAAAATGAAAAGAGGGTAAACATTTCACCAAGACAACGATCCCAAACACAAGGCCAAGGAAACAATGAAGTGGTCAATCACCTGACCTAAATCCCATCGAGAATCTATGGAGAGAACTGAAGATTAAAGTTCATAAAAGAGACCCAAGGAACCTTCAAGATTTAAAGAGCATTTGTGTGAAAGAATGGAACAGAATCACTCCTGAGCAATGCAGACGACTGTTCCCTCCATACAAGAGGCGTCTAGACGCT
>JBCEWE010001616.1:12500-25686 GCA_039877035.1 Silurus lanzhouensis | reverse complement strand
ACATCAGCACACATCCTCACACATCAGCACACTCCTCAACATCCTCATACATCAGCACACATCTCACACATCAGCACACATCCTCACACATCAGCACACATCAGCACACATCAGCACACATCCTCACACATCAGCACACATCCTCACACATCAGCACACATCCTCAACATCCTCACACATCAGCACACATCCTCACACATCAGCACACATCCTCACACATCAGCACACATCAGCACACATCCTCACACATCCAGCACACATCAGCACATCCTCAACTCAGCACACATCAGCACACATCCTCACATACATCAGCACACATCCAAACATCCTCACACATCAGCACACATCAGCACACATCCTCACACATCCTCACATATCAGCACACATCCACACACTTCCTCAAACATCAGCAGACATCCTCATACATCAACACACATCAGCACACATCCTCACACATCAGCACACATCCTCACACATCAGCACACATCCTCACACATCAGCACACATCCTCACACATCAGCACACATCCTCACACATCAGCACACATCCTCACACATCAGCACACATCCTCACACATCTGCACACATCAGCACACATCCTCACACATCAGCACACATCCTCACACATCAGCACACATCCTCACACATCAGCACACATCAGCACACCTCACACATCAGCACACATCCTCACACATCTCATCCTCACACATCAGCACACATCCTCACACATCAGCACACATCCTCACACATCAGCACACATCACACATCAGCACACATCACACACATCCTCACACATCAGCACACATCCTCACACATCAGCACACATCCTCACACATCAGCACACCCTCACACATCAGCACACATCCTCACACATCAGCACACATCCTCACACATTCACATCCTCACATCAGCACATCCTCATACATCAGCACACATCCTCACACATCAGCACACATCCTCACACATCAGCACACATCCTCACACATCAGCACACATCCTCACACATTCTCAACATCCTCACACATCTGCACACATCCTCATACATCAGCACACATCCTCATACATCAGCACACATCCTCACACATCAGCACACATCCTCACACATCAGCACACATCCTCACACATTCTCAACATCCTCACACATCAGCACACATCCTCACACATCTGCACACATCCTCATACATCAGCACACATCCTCACACATCAGCACACATCCTCACACATCAGCACACATCCTCACACATCTCACACATCAGCACACATCCTCACACATCAGCACACATCCTCACACATCAGCACACATCCTCACACATCCTCATACATCAGCACACATCCTCACACATTCTCATACATCCTCATACATCAGCACACATCCTCACACATCAGCACACATCCTCACACATCCTCACACATCAGCACACATCCTCACACATCAGCACACATCCTCACACATCAGCACACATCCTCACACATCAGCACACATCCTCACACATCCTCATACATCCTCACACATCAGCACACATCCTCACACATCAGCACACATCCTCACACATCAGCACACATCAGCACACATCCTCATACATCAGCACACATCCTCACACATCAGCACACATCCTCACACATCAGCACACATCCTCACACATTCTCATACATCAGCACACATCCTCACACATCAGCACACATCCTCACACATCCTCACACATCAGCACACATCCTCACACATCAGCACACATCCTCACACATCCTCATACATCAGCACACATCCTCACACATCAGCACACATCCTCACACATTCTCATACATCCTCATACATCAGCACACATCCTCACACATCAGCACACATCCTCACACATCAGCACACATCCTCACACATCAGCACACATCAGCACACATCCTCACACATCAGCACACATCCTCACACATTCTCATACATCCTCACACATCTGCACACATCCTCATACATCAGCACACATCCTCATACATCAGCACACATCCTCACACATCAGCACACATCCTCACACATCAGCACACATCCTCACACATCAGCACACATCCTCACACATTCTCATACATCCTCACACATCAGCACACATCCTCACACATCTGCACACATCCTCATACATCAGCACACATCCTCACACATCAGCACACATCCTCACACATCAGCACACATCCTCACACATTCTCATACATCAGCACACATCCTCACACATCAGCACACATCCTCACACATCAGCACACATCCTCACACATCCTCATACATCAGCACACATCCTCACACATTCTCATACATCCTCATACATCAGCACACATCCTCACACATCAGCACACATCCTCACACATCCTCATACATCAGCACACATCCTCACACATTCTCATACATCCTCATACATCAGCACACATCCTCACACATCCTCATACATCAGCACACATCCTCACACATCAGCACACATCCTCACACATCCTCATACATCAGCACACATCCTCACACATTCTCATACATCCTCATACATCAGCACACATCCTCACACATTCTCATACATCCTCACACATCAGCACACATCCTCACACATCAGCACACATCCTCACACATCAGCACACATCCTCACACATCAGCACACATCCTCACACATTCTCATACATCCTCACACATCAGCACACATCCTCACACATCAGCACACATCCTCACACATCAGCACACATCAGCACACATCCTCATACATCAGCACACATCCTCACACATCCTCACACATCCTCACACATCAGCACACATCCTCACACATTCTCATACATCAGCACACATCCTCACACATCAGCACACATCCTCACACATCCTCACACATCAGCACACATCAGCACACATCCTCACACATCCTCATACATCAGCACACATCCTCACACATCAGCACACATCCTCACACATCCTCACACATCAGCACACATCAGCACACATCCTCACACATCAGCACACATCAGCACACATCCTCACACATCAGCACACATCCTCACACATCCTCACACATCAGCACACATCAGCACACATCCTCACACATCAGCACACATCAGCACACATCCTCACACATCAGCACACATCCTCACACATCCTCACACATCCTCACACATCAGCACACATCCTCACACATCCTCACACATCCTCACACATCAGCACACATCCTCACACATCCTCACACATCAGCACACATCCTCACACATCAGCACACATCCTCACACATCCTCACACATCAGCACACATCAGCACACATCCTCACACATCAGCACACATCAGCACACATCCTCACACATCAGCACACATCCTCACACATCCTCACACATCAGCACACATCAGCACACATCCTCACACATCAGCACACATCAGCACACATCAGCACACATCCTCACACATCAGCACACATCAGCACACATCCTCACACATCAGCACACATCAGCACACATCCTCACACATCAGCACACATCCTCACACATCCTCACACATCCTCACACATCAGCACACATCCTCACACATCCTCACACATCAGCACACATCAGCACACATCAGCACACATCCTCACACATCCTCAGACATCAGCACACATCCTCACACATCCTCATACATCAGCACACATCCTCACACATCAGCACACATCCTCACACATCAGCACACATCCTCACACATCAGCACACATCCTCACACATTCTCATACATCCTCACACATCTGCACACATCCTCATACATCAGCACACATCCTCATACATCAGCACACATCCTCACACATCAGCACACATCCTCACACATCAGCACACATCCTCACACATTCTCATACATCCTCACACATCAGCACACATCCTCACACATCTGCACACATCCTCATACATCAGCACACATCCTCACACATCAGCACACATCCTCACACATCAGCACACATCCTCACACATTCTCATACATCAGCACACATCCTCACACATCAGCACACATCCTCACACATCAGCACACATCCTCACACATCCTCATACATCAGCACACATCCTCACACATTCTCATACATCCTCATACATCAGCACACATCCTCACACATCAGCACACATCCTCACACATCCTCACACATCAGCACACATCCTCACACATCAGCACACATCCTCACACATCAGCACACATCCTCACACATCAGCACACATCCTCACACATCCTCATACATCCTCACACATCAGCACACATCCTCACACATCAGCACACATCCTCACACATCAGCACACATCCTCACACATTCTCATACATCAGCACACATCCTCACACATCAGCACACATCCTCACACATCCTCACACATCAGCACACATCAGCACACATCCTCATACATCAGCACACATCCTCACACATCAGCACACATCCTCACACATCAGCACACATCCTCACACATCCTCATACATCAGCACACATCCTCACACATCAGCACACATCCTCACACATCCTCACACATCAGCACACATCCTCACACATCAGCACACATCCTCACACATCCTCATACATCAGCACACATCCTCACACATCAGCACACATCCTCACACATTCTCATACATCCTCATACATCAGCACACATCCTCACACATCAGCACACATCCTCACACATCAGCACACATCCTCACACATCAGCACACATCAGCACACATCCTCACACATCAGCACACATCCTCACACATTCTCATACATCCTCACACATCTGCACACATCCTCATACATCAGCACACATCCTCATACATCAGCACACATCCTCACACATCAGCACACATCCTCACACATCAGCACACATCCTCACACATCAGCACACATCCTCACACATTCTCATACATCCTCACACATCAGCACACATCCTCACACATCTGCACACATCCTCATACATCAGCACACATCCTCACACATCAGCACACATCCTCACACATCAGCACACATCCTCACACATCCTCATACATCAGCACACATCCTCACACATCAGCACACATCCTCACACATCAGCACACATCCTCACACATCCTCATACATCAGCACACATCCTCACACATTCTCATACATCCTCATACATCAGCACACATCCTCACACATCAGCACACATCCTCACACATCCTCATACATCAGCACACATCCTCACACATTCTCATACATCCTCATACATCAGCACACATCCTCACACATCCTCATACATCAGCACACATCCTCACACATCAGCACACATCCTCACACATCCTCATACATCAGCACACATCCTCACACATTCTCATACATCCTCATACATCAGCACACATCCTCACACATTCTCATACATCCTCACACATCAGCACACATCCTCACACATCAGCACACATCCTCACACATCAGCACACATCCTCACACATCAGCACACATCCTCACACATTCTCATACATCCTCACACATCAGCACACATCCTCACACATCAGCACACATCCTCACACATCAGCACACATCAGCACACATCCTCATACATCAGCACACATCCTCACACATCCTCACACATCCTCACACATCCTCACACATCCTCACACATTCTCATACATCAGCACACATCCTCACACATCAGCACACATCCTCACACATCCTCACACATCAGCACACATCAGCACACATCCTCACACATCCTCATACATCAGCACACATCCTCACACATCAGCACACATCCTCACACATCCTCACACATCAGCACACATCAGCACACATCCTCACACATCAGCACACATCAGCACACATCCTCACACATCAGCACACATCCTCACACATCCTCACACATCAGCACACATCAGCACACATCCTCACACATCAGCACACATCAGCACACATCCTCACACATCAGCACACATCCTCACACATCCTCACACATCAGCACACATCAGCACACATCCTCACACATCAGCACACATCAGCACACATCCTCACACATCAGCACACATCCTCACACATCCTCACACATCCTCACACATCAGCACACATCCTCACACATCCTCACACATCCTCACACATCAGCACACATCCTCACACATCCTCATACATCAGCACACATCCTCACACATCAGCACACATCCTCACACATCCTCACACATCAGCACACATCAGCACACATCCTCACACATCAGCACACATCAGCACACATCCTCACACATCAGCACACATCCTCACACATCCTCACACATCCTCACACATCAGCACACATCCTCACACATCCTCACACATCAGCACACATCAGCACACATCAGCACACATCCTCACACATCCTCACACATCAGCACACATCAGCACACATCCTCACACATCCTCATACATCAGCACACATCCTCACACATCAGCACACATCCTCACACATCAGCACACATCCTCACACATCCTCATACATCAGCACACATCCTCACACATCAGCACACATCCTCACACATCCTCACACATCAGCACACATCCTCACACATCCTCATACATCAGCACACATCCTCACACATCAGCACACATCCTCACACATTCTCATACATCCTCATACATCAGCACACATCCTCACACATCAGCACACATCCTCACACATCAGCACACATCAGCACACATCCTCACACATCAGCACACATCCTCACACATCAGCACACATCCTCACACATTCTCATACATCAGCACACATCCTCACACATCAGCACACATCCTCACACATTCTCATACATCCTCATACATCAGCACACATCCTCACACATCAGCACACATCCTCACACATCAGCACACATCCTCACACATCAGTACACATCCTCACACATTCTCATACATCCTCACACATCAGCACACATCCTCACACATCAGCACACATCGTCACACATCAGCACACATCCTCACACATCCTCACACATCCTCACACATCAGCACACATCCTCACACATCAGCACACATCCTCACACATTCTCATACATCTTCACACATCAGCACACATCCTCACACATCAGCACACATCCTCACACATCCTCACACATCCTCACACATCAGCACACATCCTCACACATCAGCACACATCCTCACACATTCTCATACATCTTCACACATCAGCACACATCCTCACACATCCTCACACATCCTCACACATCAGCACACATCCTCACACATCAGCACACATCCTCACACATTCTCATACATCCTCACACATCAGCACACATCCTCACACATCAGCACACATCGTCACACATCAGCACACATCCTCACACATCCTCACACATCCTCACACATCAGCACACATCCTCACACATCAGCACACATCCTCACACATTCTCATACATCTTCACACATCAGCACACATCCTCACACATCTGCACACATCCTCACACATCCTCACACATCTGCACACATCCGCACACATCCTCACACATCTGCACACATCCGCACACATCCTCACACATCAGCACACATCCTCACACATCCACACACATCCTCACACATCAGCACACATCAGCACACATCCTCGACTTCCGGTAACGCAGCTTCCTGTGTTTGACTTGTTTGCCGCGAGTTCCGTGTTTGTATTTGTTTGTTTGTGTTTTTCTCCTTTAATAATCCTAAATTGTTTGTCTTCCTGACTTGTGCCTGTAGTCAGTTAAACTCGACTACCACTATATTCATTGTCTCTCATTTTATCATATTTGTGTATCTTAAATCTGTTCGTGATTATGAGCACTATGCCGGCTGTGTCTGACTTTGAGCACAGGTGAGGACTCGTTCGATTTGCAAACGGTGGCGTTGGAGATGGAGGTTTTGGAGAAACAGATTCGCGAGCTGCATGTAAAGCATGCCCGGCTGCGAGAGCGGAAAGCGGCGCTGGAAACATCCAGGGCGGACGCGCACTCGTCCCAGGTAAATTCCCGGGTTGAACCTAACGCTCCCAGCACCTCAACTCCGCGTGTTTCTCTGCCCAGACCCAGC
Source organism: Silurus lanzhouensis (assembly GCA_039877035.1). Classification (NCBI taxonomy): domain Eukaryota; kingdom Metazoa; phylum Chordata; class Actinopteri; order Siluriformes; family Siluridae; genus Silurus; species Silurus lanzhouensis. The sequence goes on along the minus strand of JBCEWE010001616.1, from coordinate 17,744 downwards.
GCACCTACATCTCCGGCAAAGGTGCAACATGGACCCTGGATGCGGCAGCGGCGGAAGAGACATGCCAAGCCCCGGTCGAAGACGTCTCCCCCGCCACCACTACAGGCCTTCGAGATCTCGACCGAGAACCGCTTCGCCCCTCTCCGCGAGACGGAACGCGACACTGTGATTCTCGGAGATTCCATCGTCCGGCATGTCCGCGCTACCGGAGCTAAAGGTAAGGTGCACACTCGCTGTTTTCCTGGTGCTCGTGTTCTCGATGTCGCTGCGCAGGTACCCGCGATCCTGAAGGAGAACTTCGGAGCGGTTGTTCTTCATGCCGGAACGAACGACACCAGGCTGAGGCAAACGGAGATATTAAAGAGGGATTTCAGGATCCTGGTGGAGACGGTACGCAGCACATCACCCACAACGAGGATCATAGTGTCAGGACCCCTTCCCACTTACCAGCGAGGGGCTGAGAAGTTTAGTAGACTTTTAGCTCTAAATGAATGGTTACAGTCATGGTGTCGAGAACATAAACTTCTCTTTGTTAATAACTGGAACTGTTTCTGGGAGCGTCCTAGGTTCTTCCGCCCTGATGGCCTGCACCCCAGCAGAGTTGGAGCAGCAGTGCTATCAGATAACATCTCTAGGATACTTCACACCATCTGACTGGTAAGACATCAGGAAATCTTCAACTATAAGAACACGCATACTACAGACCAAATAGTTACAAGTTCACACACAGCCCAGTTTATAGAAACCGTATCTATTCCTCGTGTAGCAAAACCAAGAATTAAATACACAAGATCCAGAAATAATCTCATTGAAGTTAAAACTGAAAAATGCCAGATAAACAAACACCAAAAAGTTTTAAAGTTTGGTCTTTTAAACATTAGATCACTTGCACCCAAAGCGCTGATTATAAATGAGATGATCACAGAGAATAATCTCGATGCACTCTGTCTCACTGAGACCTGGATTAAACCAGGTGATTATATGGGTCTAAACGAGTCGACACCGTCAGGATATGTTTATAAGCATGAGCCGCGTCAGACTGGTCGTGGGGGGGGTGTAGGAACCATTTATACTGCCTCTCTTAATGTTAGTCAGATGTTAGGCTTCAGCTTTAAATCATTTGAAGTGCTCGTTCTTAAAGTTGTATTTTCAGACAGACATAGAAAACTCGCTCTGGTCACCGTGTACAGACCCCCAGGGCCCTACGCTGATTTTCTTCAAGAGTTTGCTTGTTTTCTATCAGATCTCTTGATCGATTTTGATAAAGTGCTGCTTGTAGGAGATTTTAATATTCATGTAGATGATGTAAACGATGCTCTAGGATTATCATTTGTTGACTTATTAAACTCTTTTGGGGTTAAACAAAACGTCACCGGACCGACTCATCGCTTTAACCACACATTAGACTTAATAATATCCCACGGAGCAGACGTCACTAATATAGATATTTTACCTCAGAGTGATGACATCACAGACCATTACCTCATACTGTACACACTACCGGTAGAGCAGATTAGCCGTGTTGCACCACGTTATCGACTTGGTAGGACTATTGTTCAGACCACTAAGAACAGATTCATAAATAACCTGCCTGATTTATCTCAATTTCTCACTAAACCCATAACTACCAATAATCTTGATGAAATAACTAACAACATAGACCTTATCCTCACTAGCACATTAGACACTGTTGCCCCCATCCGGTTAAAAAAGGTTGGAGAACAAGCACCTGCACCTTGGTATAATAGTCATACGCATGCCCTCAAGAGAACAGCACGTAATCTGGAGAGAAAATGGAGGAAAACTAAATTGGAGGTATTTAGAATCGCGTATAAAGACAGTATGCTCAGCTACAGACAGGCGCTAAAAGCTGCTAGAGCTGAACACCTGAGCAAACTCATAGAAAATAACAAACAATCCCATGTTCCTTTTCAGTACTGTAGCTAAACTAACTACAAATCAGGGCTCTGAAAATTGTGTTCCATCACAGTTTAGTAGTGAGGACTTTATGAATTTCTTCACTGAAAAAATAGATAACATTAGAAAAACAATTGTGGCAGTTCAACCTCTGACACCATCTCCTGAGACAGTGTTACCTTCAACTCCACAACTCCACTGTTTTACATGTATAGGACAGGAAGAGCTGTATAATGTTATTGCCAAAGCTAAATCGACAACATGTCAGTTAGATCCAATTCCTACTAAATTACTGAAGGAAGTGTTCCATACAGCTGGTGAACCTCTTCTGAATATTATTAACTCCTCACTATCTTTAGGTCACGTCCCTAAATCCCTCAAGTTAGCAGTTATTAAGCCCCTCATTAAAAAACCTAATCGGGATCCAAACACTCTATCGAATTACAGACCAATTTCAAATCTCCCATTTATGTCTAAAATTTTAGAAAAGATTGTCGCTGCCCAGTTATGTTCCTACCTGCAAGAGAACAATATCTTTGAAGAATTTCAGTCAGGTTTTAGGCCCCATCATAGCACAGAAACTGCTCTAGTTAAAATCACTAATGACCTGTTTTTAGCTTCAGACCAAGGCTTCATCTCGCTGTTGGTTTTACTAGATCTTAGTGCTGCATTCGACACTATAGACCATGATCTCCTCCTAGATCGATTACAAAATTACATCGGCATTCAGGGACAGGCATTAAGCTGGTTTAAATCCTACCTGTCCGATTGTTACCATTTCGTAGACTTAAATGGAGAGCTATCCAGGCTAATGCAAGTAAATTATGGCGTGCCGCAAGGTTCAGTTCTAGGACCCCTGCTGTTCACAATATACATGCTTCCGTTAGGAAATATTATTAGAAGGCATGGAATTAGCTTCCATTGTTATGCTGATGATACTCAGCTATATATCTCATCTAAACCAGGTGATACAGCTCAATTAACTCGGATAACTGAGTGTGTTAAGGAAATAAGAGATTGGATGACCCATAACTTTCTACTTTTAAATTCCGATAAGACGGAGATTTTGCTCATCGGCCCAAAAACTAGTATACAGAAGCTCCAGCATCTCAACCTGCATTTAGACGGATGCTCTGTAACCACTAGTTCAACAGTAAAAGACCTGGGTGTTATTTTAGAGCGACTTGTCTTTCAAAAATCATATCAACCAAGTTACATAAACAGCCTTCTTTCACCTTAGAAATATTTCTAAGCTAAGAAATATGTTGTCCATATCCGATGCAGAAAAGCTCGTCCATGCGTTCATGACCTCCAGAATAGACTACTGTAATGCGTTACTAGGTGGATGTCCTGCGTCATTAATAAACAAGCTTCAGTTAGTCCAGAATGCAGCAGCCAGAGTTCTTACAAGGGCAAGAAAATATGATCACATAACCCCGATCTTATCGTCCCTACATTGGCTTCCTGTTAAGTTTCAAATAGACTACAAACTATTACTTCTCACTTATAAAGCACTAAATGGTTTGGCTCCCATATATCTATCCAGTCTTTTAACTCGCTACAATCCGCCACGCTCCCTGAGATCTCAAAACTCTGGGCTTCTAGTAGTTCCTAGAATAGCAAAGTCCACTATCCTCACACATCTGCACACATCAGCACACATCCTCACACATCAGCACACATCAGCACACACACGTCCTGCTGCAGCTCTCACACACACTCATACTCACTGAGCTGGGGCTGGAGTGACGGCGGAGTTTGGGTGACTCTGAGTGTGTGTTGCTCCCAGAGGCATTGATGCAGGCATTGTTCTCTGAGTGAACTCTCTTCACCTGACTGGCATGTTTCTCAAAGGACTCGAAGCCACTCTGAGTGCGCTGGACTCGGCGTTCCTCAGGGATCGAATCCAGGGGCCTAAAGAGCGAGTCAGAACCCTGGCACCCTCGAGTGGACATCTTGGAGACGCATATCTGTAGGCAAATCAGTTTAATTATTTGACATGAAATAAGTAAATTCATGTAATTAATTTGTATTATATTCATTACATTCTAGTGTGCAAAAAGCATCAAACATTAACCATTAAAGAAAATCATTCATTATAACAACACCTTTAATAAAGTCAAATATCTGTTACACACAGCCATACACAGTGCGTGTGTGTGTGTGTGTGTGTAGTTTGTGTGTAGTTTGAGTCGTATCACATCAACATTCTGCTTAAATATTTATTGCCACTATAGAAACGCTGCTCTAATTAACGCAATGCACTATGAGGCCGAGTTACACACACCACAAACACACACACACACACACACACACACACACACACACACACACACACACACACACCACAAACACATCAGCTGCATGTGTGTTTCCAAGTCATGGTGTTTGTGTGTGTGTGTGTGTGTGTGTGTGTGTGTGTTTGTCCTCTTTACAAATGGACCCTTGAGGTCAACATGTTTCACGTTCAAGTATTGCTGCTTTAATACTTTATTTGTGTGTGTGTGTGTGTGTGTGTGTGTGTGTGTGTGTGTGGTGTGTGTGTGTGTGTGTGTGTATGTGTAATCACCTAATTAAGTGTCATTCACAGCTTTCAGAAAGCCACTTTACCCTAAAGAGCAGAGGTTTCTCTTCACCAAACAGTCTCATTTATAATGCATTAGGCATTCATCCGACTGTGTCCCAATTCACAGTCACTCGTCCCTCATTTTCATCATATTCTCCTCATGTATGTATGTGTGTGTGTGTGTGTGTGTGTGTGTGTGTGTGTGTGTGTGTGTGTGTGTGTGTGTGTGTGTGTTAATAACTTATAACATTCGCTTACAGTTCCAAAAATTCTGGACTACTTCTCTAGATTCACTTTTACTTCTGGTTTAACATCACAGATCCACATCATTTAATCATTTAATTTTCTTAACAATGGAAAAACTCAAACCAAACTCCTACTACTGAAGTTATAAAACTCCTCCTCCTGCCCTCCCGAAGTCCATATACTCCTCCCCCTGGCCTACAAGCTTTTCTACTACCCCCTACTTTTCTACAGGCTCTTTCTACTGGGAACACTGCATTACACACTGCGTTACACACACTGCTACACACTGCATTACACACACTGTTACACACTGCACTACTCACACTGCACTGCACACACTGTTACACACTGCATTACTCACACTGCATTGCACGCACACACTTTTACACACTGCACTACACACTGCGTTACTCACACTGCATTGGACACACTGTTACACACTGTGTTACACAATGCATTTCACACAGCTACACACTCTCTTACACACTGCTACACACTGCAATACACATACTGTT
>JBCEWE010001616.1:0-7500 GCA_039877035.1 Silurus lanzhouensis | reverse complement strand
GCTTTGTGTAAAGACTCCTTACCGGAAAATTCCTGATAAAGCGAACCAGTGCGACAGTGTGTGTGTGTGTGTGTGTGTGTGTGTGTGTGTGAGAGAGAGAGAGAGAGAGAGAGAGAGAGAGAGAGAGAGAGAATCACACTGCAGCTGGTTCCTCCGCGCGCTCCGTGATGATCATCTGGAGACCACGCTCCGAATAAACCCCGCCCACAATCTGTCTGGGCAGTTTAGGGTGGTGTGTGTGTGTGTGTGTGTGATGTAGCGGTCAGTAGTTTGGAAACACTTCTTCTTCTTCAGTGTTTATTTCTCTTTATTTGTATTATTTTACACACTGATACGAAACTCTTTAAGAGGTCATGAATTCCTTTTTCGTTTTCTTTTTTGTTTTTTCCTGATCACGACTTAATTTTCTCCACGTGACCGAACCGGGGCGCTGCCACAAATGGTTCTGGTTATTATGCATCTAGAACATACTCTTATGCTGAACACACAGAAACATTAAGTACTGATCACGTGAAAACAATGTTTATGTCAGAAAAATTCCATCATGCATAATGTCCTCTTTTTACTGACATACAGTGAAGAATCCACACTATCTGTAACTCACTGTCTGGAATTCTGTAATAAACCAAAACGTGTAAACCTGAAAATGTTTGACATTTTAGATTGTCTAAAGAAGCTCCATTTCTTTTTGATGCCAACTTGGCAAACTCATCAGTTTCATGAATGGGTTTTAGGTCACAGGTGCGTCTTATCAAGAGTTTATTTGTGACATTTCTTTACTTCTTAATGTGCTTTAAAGCATCAGTTGTTTTGTTTGCTACTGCAACTACTGTACAAATTCATATCATGGCAAGAAACACTCAGTTGAGGAAAGAGAAAAGATCCATCCTTACTTTAAGAAATGAAGCAGCATCAATCTGAAACATCTCAAGAACTTTAAATGAACCCCCAAAGGCAGTTTTTAAAACCACCAAATGCTATAACAAAACAGGAAGACCAGGAGCTACCTCTGCTGCAGAGATGTTTATTAGAATTACCAGCCTAAGAAACTGCCGATTAACAAATGTTTCTGGGACGAGGTCGCAAACATTTTTCAACATCCAGTGTTCAAAGGAGACTGTGTGTGCAAAATAGAGCTTTTTTGGACAATTTAAAATATTAAACGTTTTTCTTTATTACAGAAATCCAGATGTTCTTTCATAGTTTGGATTTTATAGTATTAATGTACAATGTTGAAAATAATAAAAAATAAAGAAAAAAAGGCATGAGGAGTGTGTTCAAACTACTGACTGCTACTGTATGTGTAAATATATATAGTATTTACATACACATATATATATATATATACAGTGCCCTCCACAATTATTGGCACCCCTGTTTAAGATGTGGTCGTGGACTTCTAAAAATTCTCCTTTTTTTTAAAACAACATAGAACCCAAATGCAAAAAAAGAGAAAAATCCAACCTTTCATTTAAGTACATTTAAGTGGTAAAAAAAAATCACACATTTAGAAAAAAAAAACAAAACTTGAAATCATGTGTGCCACAATTATTGGCACCCCTAACAATTCCTCTGAAAAATGTAATTGTTTTTTTTTTTAATATATTTTTCTGTAGTTGCTAAGGTTGGTCAGGGTATCTAGGGACTTTTAATTAGTAATTCATGATTTCCTGTTTCCCTGGGGTATAAATATGACGTGACACAGAGGCCTAATTCTCTTACCCATTTGTCAACATGGCAAAGACAAGAGAACACACCATTCAAGTAAGGCAGATGTGTGTCGACCTTCATAAGTCAGGCAATGGCTACAAGAAAATAGCCACTCGCCTTAACTTGCCGGTATCTACAGTCAGAGGAATCATTAAGAAGTTTAAAACAACTGGAACAGTGACAAACAAGGCTGGAAGAGGTCCCAAGTTTATCTTGCCACAACGCACAGTGAGGAGGATGGTAAGAGAAGTAAAAAAATTTCCCAAGCTCACCGTCACAGAATTGCATCAAAGAGTGGCATCTTGGGGTCACAGAGTCTCCAAAACAACCATCAGACGCTCTCTACATGCCAACAAGCTGTTTGGGAGGCATGCAAGGAAAAAGCTTTTCTCAATAACACTCACAAACGTAAACGTCTGGAGTTTGCTAAGCGGTACTGGGACTTCAACTGGGATCATGTGCTTTGGTCAGATGAGACTAAGATTGAGCTTTTTGGCAACAAACACTCTAAGTGGGTCTGGCGTAGATGAGTATGCCGAAAAGCACCTCATGCCCACCGTGAAGTATGGTGGAGGATCTGTGATGCTGTGGGCCTGTTTCTCTTCCAAAGGCCCTGGGAACCTTGTTAGGGTGCATGGCATTATGAACGCTTTGAAGTACCAGGATATTTTAAATAAAAACCTGATGGCCTCTGCCAGAAAGCTGAAGATGGGTCGTCATTGGGTCTTTCAGCAGGATAATGATCCAAAACATGTGGCAAAATCTACACAAAAGTGGTTCAGCAGTCACAAACTCAAGGTCCTCCCATGGCCATCTCAGTCCCAGACCTCAACCCAATCGAAAACCTGTGGGGCGAGCTAAAGAGAAGAGTGCATAAGAGAGGACCCAGGACACTGGATGATCTAGAAAGATTGTGCAAAGAAGAATGGTCAAAAATCCCTCTCTCTGTGTTCTCCAATCTTGTGAAATGTTATAGGAGGAGATTAAGTGCTGTCTTGTTGGCAAAAGGAGGTTGTACAAAGTATTAACATCAGGGGTGCCAATAATTGTGGCACACATGATTTCAAGTTTTTTTTTCTTTTTCTAAATGTGTGATTTTTTTACCACCAAAGTAATGTACTTAAATAAAAGGTTGGATTTTTCTCTTTTTTTGCATTTGGGTTCTATGTTGTTTTAAAAAAAAGGAGAATTTTTAGAAGTCCACGACCACATCTTAAACAGGGGTGCCAATAATTGTGGAGGGCACTGTATATATATATATGTGTGTGTGTGTGTGTGTGTGTGTGTGTGTGTGTGTGTGTGTGTACATGCTGTGGCATTAATTCCAAATCAACTAAAGAATCTCTGAATGGATTATGTAAGTAGAATTTAAATTTATTAGAAAACATTTAACAGAAAGAGTCATACAGCAGGGTTTAAAACCACACACACACACACACACACACACACACACACACACACACACACACACGTGCACACATGTGCACACACGTCTATGCTGTTTGAAGTAATGGTTAATCAGATTCTGTTTGATTAGTGAAGTAAAATGCATCAGCTGGGTAAGGGCTCCCGTCTCGCTCCCGTCTCGCTCCCGTCTCACTCCCGTCTCACTCCCGTCTCACTCCCGTCTCACTCCCGTCTCACTCATTCTCAAACTTGCTGTACGGGTGATCAGAGTCCGAGATCAAACCTGCACACACACCGGTTTTCGAAGAGACAGATTGTGTTATTGTTTGTGTTTTTATTGTTTAATATTAAACTAAACTAAAATGGCGTGTGACGTACCGTATTTCTTACGGATGTCATCATGTCTTGCCCTGCGCTCTGCTCTCCTACACACACACACACACACACACACACACACACACACACACACACACTGAGGCATTCTTTATTAAACACACACAGAGTCATGTGTTTTATTTCAATATTATTTTTACACAGTTAAGGGGACTCAGACACATGCCCTTCTTAAAGGACTACACTATATTACTGCTGAACGTGACTGAACACTCAGCTGGTGTTAACTAAACTTTACATTAAAATTTTGGGATTTAGCCAAAAAGCCTGACTCCCATAACCCTAATCCTGATTACTAAAGCTACAGGCTGAATCCCAAACCCCTCACTGCTGTAAGTGCTCCAGCTGTAGGTGATCCACTTAGTGTGTAGTTTAAGATACAGCCAGCTCCAAATCAGGGTTAGGGTTAGATTCAACATCTTACCGATCATCTGAAACCTGTCTGTGTTTCTCTCTCTTCCGGGCAATCTCCTCCTCAATACGATCTGGCCTGCACACGCACACACACACACACACACCACACCACACACACACACACACACACACACACAGAGTGTAGTAAGTAAAGTGTGACCGAAGAAACACAGCTAATTTGAGTGTGTTCCTGCTCTGATACACACCGTGGAGTTGGTACAGTAAGTGAAATGTGTATTTGTGTGTGTGTGTGTGTGTGTATATATATATTACACTACACTACAAACTTTATATATTTATTTAATTATAAATTGCCTGCTTTAATAATAAAGCAAATATTTTAAAAAATGCATAACACACCTGTAGTTTTACTAAAGTACATTTAAAACATTGTAACGTCGCGCTCTCTCCCAGAATAAATAGGCACGAGGCGGAAATCCAGTTCAAAGCGGCCAATGGCCATCGTTTATTTCCAGAACAACCTGAAAACATGGGTATTAGGAGGTGTCTCCCTCCAGCCCCAAACCAAGTGTAGTGTAGTATAGTTTGGTGTAGTGTAGTGTAGAATATTGTAGTGTGGTGTTGTGTAGTGTAGTGTAATATAGTATAGTGTAGTGTAGTGTAGTGTTATGTGGTGTAGTATAGTGTGGTGGTGTGTAGTGTAGAATATTGTAGTGTAGTATATGTGTAGTGTAGTGTAGTGTTATGTGGTGTAGTATAGTGTGGTGGTGTGTAGTGTAGAATATTGTAGTGTAGTATAGTGTTGTGTAGTGTAGTGTTATGTGGTGTAGTATAGTGTGGTGGTGTGTAGTGTAGAATATTGTAGTGTAGTATAGTGTTGTGTAGTGTAGTGTAGTGTTATGTGGTGTAGTATAGTGTGGTGGTGTGTAGTGTAGAATATTGTAGTGTAGTATAGTGTTGTGTAGTGTAGTGTAGTGTTATGTGGTGTAGTATAGTGTGGTGGTGTGTAGTGTAGAATATTGTAGTGTAGTATAGTGTTGTGTAGTGTAGTGTAGTGTTATGTGGTGTAGTATAGTGTGGTGGTGTGTAGTGTAGAATATTGTAGTGTAGTATAGTGTTGTGTAGTGTAGTGTAGTGTTATGTGGTGTAGTATAGTGTGGTGGTGTGTAGTGTAGAATATTGTAGTGTAGTATAGTGTAGTGTAGTGTAGTGTAGTGTAGGGTAGTGTAGTGTAGTGTTATGTGGTGTAGTATAGTGTGGTGGTGTGTAGTGTAGTGTAGATATTGTAAGTGTAGTATAGTAGTGTAGTGTAGTGTAGTGTAGTGTAAGTGTTATGTGGTGTAGTATAGTGTGGTGGTGTGTAGTGTAGAATATTGTAGTGTAGTATAGTGGTTGTGTAGTGTAGTGTAGTGTTATGTGGTGTAGTATAGGTGTGGTGGTGTGTAGTGTAGAATATTGTAGTGTAGTATAGTGTAGTGTAGTGTGTAGGTGTAGTGTAGTGTATGTAGTGTTATGTGGTGTGTGTAGTGTAGTGTAGTTGTAGTGTAGTAAGTAGTGTAGTGTAGTATAGTGTAGTGTAGTGGTAGTATAGTGTGGTGGTGTGTAGTGTAGTAATATGTGTGTGTAGTATAGTGGTGGTAGTGTAGTGTAGTGTAGTATTGTAGTGTATGTAGTGTAGTGTATGTGTAGTATAGTGTGGTGGTGTGTAGTGTAGTGTAGAATATTGTAGTGTAGTATAGTGTAGTGTAGTGTAGTAGTAGTGTAGTGTAGTGTAGTGTAGTATAGTGTGTAGTGTGTAGTGTAGTATAGTGTAGTGTAGTGTAGTGTAGTGTAGTGTAGTGTTATGTGGTGTAGTATAGTGTGGTGGTGTGTAGTGTAGTGTAGAATATTGTAGTGTAGTATAGTGTAGTGTAGTGTAGTGTAGTATAGTGTAGTGTAGTGTAGTTTAGTGTAGTGTAGTGTAGTGTAGTATAGTGTAGTGTAGTGTAGTATAGTGTGGTAGTGTGTGTAGTGTAGTGTAGTATATTGTGGTGTAGTATAGTGTAGTGTAGTGTAGTGTAGTATAGTGTAGTGTAGTGTAGTGTAGTGTAGTGTAGTGTAGTGTAGTATAGTGTAGTGTAGTGTAGTATAGTGTAGTGTGTGTAGTGTAGTGTAGTATTGTAGTGTAGTGTAGTGTAGTGTAGTGTAGTATTAGTGTAGTGTAGTATAGTGTGGTGGTGTGTAGTGTAGTGTAGAATATTGTAGTGTAGTATAGTGTAGTGTAGTGTAGTGTAGTATAGTGTAGTGTAGTGTAGTGTAGTAGTGTAGTGTAGTGTAGTGTAGTTTGTAGTGTAGTATAGTGTAGTGTAGTGTAGTGTAGTATAGTGTAGTGTAGTGTAGTGTAGTGTTATGTGGTGTAGTATAGTGTGGTGGTGTGTAGTGTAGTGTAGAATATTGTAGTGTAGTGTAGTGTAGTGTAGTGTAGTGTATGTGGTGTAGTATAGTGTGGTGGTGTGTAGTGTAGTGTAGAATATTGTAGTGTAGTGTAGTGTAGTGTAGTGTTATGTGGTGTAGTATAGTGTGGTGGTGTGTAGTGTAGTGTAGAATATTGTAGTGTAGTATAGTGTAGTGTAGTATAGTGTAGTGTAGTGTAGTATAGTGTTATGTGGTGTAGTATAGTGTGGTGGTGTGTAGTGTAGTGTAGTGTAGAATAGTGTGTAGTAGTTGTAGTATGTAAGTGTAGTGTTAGTGGTGTAGTATAGTGGGTGGTGTAGTGTAGTGTAGTGTGTAGTTGGTAGTGTAGTGTTATGTGGTGTAGTATAGTGTGGTGGTAGTGTAGTGTAGAATATTGTAGTGTAGTATAGTGTATGTGTAGTTGTAGTGTGTTAGTTATGTGGTGTAGTATAGTGTGGTGGTGTGTAGTGTAGTGTAAGAATATTGTAGTGTAGTTAGTGTAGTGTAGTGTAGTGTAGTGTAGTGTAGTGTAGTGTAGTATAGTGTTAGTGTGTGTGTGTATATTGTGGTGGTGTGTAGTGTAGTATAGTGTAGTGTGTGTAGTAGTGTAGTATAGTGTAGTGTGTGTATGTGTGTAGTAGTGTGTGTAGTGTAGTATATTGTAGTTAGTATTAGTGTAGTGTATGTGTGTGTATAGTGTAGTGTAGTATAGTGTAGTGTGTGTAGTAGTGTGTAGTAGTGTAGAATATTGTAGTGTGTGTAGTAGTGTAGTATAGTGTAGTGTAGTGTAGTGTTATGTGGTGTAGTATAGTGTGGTGGTGTGTAGTGTATGAATAGTATGTAGTGTAGTATAGTTGTAGTGTAGTGTAGTATGTGTTATAGTGTAGTGTAGTGTAGTGTTATGTAGTGTAGTATAGTGTAGTGTGTGTAGTAGTGTAGTGTAGAATATTGTAGTGTAGTAATAGTGTAGTGTAGTGTAGTATAGTAGTGTAGTGTAGTGTAGTGATAGTGTAGTGTAAGTGGTGTAAGTAGTATAGTGTAGGGTGTGTAGTGTAGTGTAGGTGTTTAGGTTAATAAAATATAGTGTTAGTGTAGTGTAGTATAGTGTAGTGTAGTTTATGTGTGTAGTATAGTGTCGGTGGTGTTGTAGTGTAGTGTAGAATATTGTAGTGTAGTGTAGTG
>JBCEWE010000164.1:846771-874271 GCA_039877035.1 Silurus lanzhouensis | reverse complement strand
ATCTGGAATTCAGCCAACAGTGCTGTGGATAAGTGACAAAAGAAATCCGGATAAACTCACAATGTTTTAAATTGTTGTTATTTATTTATTTATTTTAATATTTCCTTTCTCTCTCTCTCTCTCTCTCTCTCTCTCTCTCTCTCTCTCTCTCTCTCTCTCTCTCTCTCTGTCTCTTTCTCTCTCTCTCTCTCTCTCTCTCTCTCTCTCTCTCTCTCTGTCTCTGTCTCTCTCTCTCTCTCTCTCTGTCTCTCTCTCTCTCTCTCTCTCTCTCTCTCTCTCTCTCTCTCTCTCTCTGTCTCTCTCTCTCTCTCTGTCTCTTTCTCTCTCTCTCTCTCTCTCTCTCTCTCTCTCTCTCTCTCTCTCTCTCTCTCTCCTATCAGGTAGACTCTATTACTTACTACTATTTATTTTCTTTACCAGCAATCAAATACAAAATTGCATTTATGTATTTATTCACAAATTAATTCACCATTAAAATAAAATTACAAGTACATTTTTTTTAATGTTTCACCACAATGCAGTCAGATAAAAAGCAGACATGAAATAAGTATTCATTTTTTAAGATGAATTTTTTTCAGTCTTATTGCTTTCCTCAGAACAAAAAAAGTTTTTGTTATGTTTTCTATACAAATCAAAAAGTGGGTGTGGCTGAAATCAAAATCGTACACATCGATGTGGGCGTGTCTGCAATAAAACATTTTAGGAAGTGGAAGTGACTTAAATAGGCAGCATAATTAAGTGAATGTAGATATGATGTCGGTGTTTTCTTAAAATAATATTGTTTGTGTGTATGCCAATGAGAAGTGGGTGTGGCTTGAATTGGCTTTGTAATTTTGTACATACAAATGAGAAGTGGGTGTGTCTAAAATTAATATTGTAATTCTCTTTCTTTTATTTTTTACTTTAGACTGTCTAGTGATAGAAAAGTTTAGGATGCACTCGTAAGTTTGCTAAAACTCAATTAAGAGATGCAGATGACAGCGGACGTGTCTCATTAGTGATTTAACATTTTAATCAGGCAACAAACATTTTTCCTCAAAGCATCTTCTTGTATAATGGCTTACATAACAGCTTTTGTTCGTCTGCATGTACAACGGTGACAGATGCCTAATTTGACAGTCCTCTTTGACGAACGGATCTGGGAGGTGCTGAATAACAATAATGTGCCTTTTGTTTGCATGATGTTATCAAAATATGATTTTTAGTTGTATACAGAAAAAACAAATGTTCATGCATGATTATGATTGTGGTTTGAGGTCGGCTGATTCAGGTATAGAACCAAATATAATTCCTGATCTATCCATGTCCTGCTAAACTACTTAGATTACTTAGTGATTACATAGGGATTTCTCTAAAGATTGACATGATTATTAAAATATACTTCAAATGTACTTAATAAAGATTTATTTTTAAAAAAGTATTATTTTTGCATTATACAACAGCGTTGTAGAATTCTAGATTCTGATTGGTCAATATATAAATGTTTCTTAATCATTTCAATAGTAACAGGCAGAGAGGCTAACAGGTGTAACAAATTTTGTATTTATAGAATTGTGATTAGTGGGGACCCTGTTGGGTTTCTGTCTGTAGTGTTTTGTGATTAGTGAGGACACTGTTGAGTTTCTGTCTGTAGTGTATTGTGATTAATGAGGACATTGTTGGGTTTCTGTCTGTAGTGTATTGTGATTAGTGGGGACCCTGTTGGGTTTCTGTCTGTAGTGTATTGTGATTAATGAGGACATTTTTGGGTTTCTGTCTGTAGTGTATTGTGATAAGTGGGGACCCTGTTGGGTTTCTGTCTGTAGTGTATTGTGATTAATGAGGACATTGTTGGGTTTCTGTCTGTAGTGTATTGTGATTAGTGGGGACCCTGTTGGGTTTCTGTCTGTAGTGTTGTGTGATTAATGGGGACATTGTTGGGTTTCTGTCTGTGTTGTATTGTGATTAGTGGGGACCCTGTTGGGTTTCTGTCTGTAGTGTTGTGTGATTAATGGGGACATTGTTGGGTTTCTGTCTGTGTTGTATTGTGATTAGTGGGGACCCTGTTGGATTTCTGTCTGTAGTGTATTGTGATTAATGAGGACATTGTTGGGTTTCTGTCTGTAGTGTATTGTGATTAATGAAGATATTATTTGGGATTAGTCAGGACACTGTTTGTATGTAGAAATTGGAGAAATGTAAGCAACTGCTGGGCAAACAGTGTATACCTTTCCACAATCACACTGGGACAAAGGAAAAATAAAACATTATTGTAAACATGATACACAATTGCCAAAATAAAATTATGACATCAGACCTAGTACCTAAATAAATACTTATAAAATAAAACCGGCAAATGAGCATTTAAACACTAGTGTGAAGTGTAACATTACAAATAAATTAAATCCTGAATTCATGAACCATCCTCAAAGTTCATGAGTTGCTCAGTAACTTGTGAGTGGTCTCCATTTGAAGAGAACTCCATTCAGAAGAAAGGAACCAAATATAGCAAAGGTACTTCATAATTAAGTTCTCTGTGGGGGGTTTTCAGACCACCGCTGTGCCTAACGTATACACTAAAATCCCTCTGAACATGGATGTATATTTCAGGGAAGAAATCTTAAAGAATGCATTCTTTGAACAAAGCGGATTGCAGTTATTATGGTTGCTGCTGCTGCTGTAAATGGGCACATGATGCTGCTGTAAATGAGGCCTGGCTCATAACGTCCATTTATTGCGTCCAGCTCCTTAGTGGTGCTTTATTTTGCTCAGACTGCTCGTTGCATTTTTTTGTTGCTGGGACTTTCAAAAAATTGTGCACTAAAAGCTCTTGTACTGCCCATTTGTTCACATCTCTATCATCCCCATCTATGTCCCCTGCTGTGGTGTTCCTCAGACCACCAACAGTCAAGAGCTTCCCAGTTGGTGGGGCTGAAATACTTTCTTTTTTTTTTTTTTTTTTTTTCCCCACCCTCTCCTTATCACTCAGCCTGCTTTCTCTTTATGTGTTGTGTTGTACAAAGGTAGTTATGGCAGATGGCTTAATAGCGTAGCAGGAGGTAGTGACTGGAACATATCGTCTACAAAAAACAACTCACAAATTGCTCTCGTCTTCACAGAAAAAAAAAAAAATCCTGTCCTCGATATGGAAAAAAAAGTCTTGCTTTGTCTTTTTTTTGTTTCCCATATTTATTGTACTTCAGCACAAGGACCCTTGTCATGGCAGTAAGACACCATCTGCTTGTCCAGTAGAATACAATTTGGCTGTCACATTGCAGAATCGCTGTTAGGAACAAGACACTGGATCAGGAGGAGGGGTTCTAAGCACTGTGCTGAGAAAATGTTGCCAATTATACACAATTCCTTTTTTTCACACTCAGCCTGATGTGCTCGAGTTGCTACCAGGATCTACACCTCTGCAAGAACTTTAAACACCTGCCTAGTTACCTGTGATTGCTATATCTTCAGTTTTCACATGTAATTTAGCTCCATACTTTAGATCTGATCAGCCATGCTGTCATATCTGAGAGTGTGAGATTAACTCTGAGATTAATCCTCTGTACTCTTTATCTTCTGTGAATTATAACCTCATAGCTACATTTTAAAATGAACCTAAACCTGATAACAGATTTAGTTTGAGTTCACACTATTCCAGGTGAAATGCAGGAGGGTGTGGGGCTTAAAACATGCTAACTTTTAACTAGAAATGTGTAGGAACACGTCTGCGGAATTTAGTAAATAATAATAATAATCATTTTCCTCTTCTTTTGGCTGCTCCCATTGGGGTCTCCACAGCAGATCTTCCGTCTCCATACCCTTTCTGTCCTCTACATCTAACTCTTTTAAACCAACTACCTGCATGTCTTCCCTCACCACATCCTTAAACCTCCTCCTTGGTCTTTCTGTTTTCCTCTTTTCTGGTGGCTCCATCCTCAGCATCCTCCTATTGCTATACCCCACGTCCCTACTCTGCACATGTCCAAACCATCTCAATCTCACCTCCCTCACCTTGTCTCCAAAATGTCCTACATGCGCTGTCCATCTAATACCCTTGTTTCTAATCCTTTATATTGCTGTCACTCCCCATGGAAATCTTAGCATCTTCAGCTTTGCTACCTCGAGCTTCATTCTCCTTCTCTCCAGCTTTATTCTCCCCTCCACCTCTCCAGGCTCTTCTCCACCTGCTCCCTGTCTCTCATCACAAAATACAATATCATCCACAAACATCATAGTTAATGGAAACTCCTGTCTGACCTTGTCCGTCAACCTGTTCATCACCACTGCAAACAGGAAAGGGCCCGAGCCAATCCTTTATGAAGTTCCACCTCCACCTTAGTCTACATCTCCCTTATTCTTAAAAATCGGTACCAGCAAACTCTCCATTCCTCAGGCATGCTCTCACCTTCCAGAATTGTGTTAAACAACCTGGTTAAAAGCTCCACTGCCATCTCTCCTAAACATCTCCATGCTTCTACTGGTATGTCATCTGGTTCAACTGACTTTCCACTTTTCATTTTTTAATCACTGCTCTCACTTCCTCCCTACTGATCCTATTCACTTCCTGCTTCACCATGTCCACACCATCCAACCTTTTCTCTCTCTCATTTTCCTCATTCATCAGCTGCTCAAAATACTCTCTCTGTCTTCTCAACACACTCTTCTTACTAGTCAACACACTTCCATCTCCATCCTTTATTGCTCTAACTTCCAGCACATCTTTTCCAGCTCGGTCCCTCTGTCTGGCCAATCGGTACAAATCCTTTCCTTCTTCCTTAGTGTCCAACTTCTCCTACAGCTCCTCATATGCCTTTTTTCTTGGCTTTCGCCACATCCCTCTTTACCTGCTGCCGCATCTCCTTGTACTCCTGCCTACTTTTCTCATCACTCTGTCAAGCCCAATTCTGTTTCTCCAACCTCTTTCCCCTTATGCTCTCCTGCACTTCCTCATTTCACCACCTATTCTATTTCCAGATGTCACACCAAGAACCTTTCTATCTGTCTCCCTCATCACTCCTGCAGTAGTTGCCCAATCACCCAACACCTCTTCACCACCACCGAGCTCCTGTCTGACCTCTTCCCTGAACCTCACACTACAGTCTTCCTCCTTCAGTTTCCACCATCTTATTCTTCTTTCAGTCCTCACCCTCCTTCTCTTCTTCTTCACCTCCAAAACCATCCTACAGACCACCATCCGATGCTGTCTAGCTACACTGTTTCCTGCCAACACCTTACAGTCTCCAATCTCCTTCAGGTTGCATCTCCTACATAGAACATAGTCCACCTGTGTGCACCTTCCTCCACTCTTATACGTCACCCTATGATCCTCCTTCCTTCATCTGCTTTCATCACACAACCCACTTGTGGAGCATAAGCACTGATGACATTTATTGTCACACCGTCAACTTCCAGCTTCATGTTAGTACCCTATCAGAAACTCTTTTTACCTCCACTACACTCTTTTTAAACTCTTCCTTCTGATCCGGTATGAAATTCTGGTTCGTGATTCGCATATTTAATTTGGCACATTTTACGCCGGATGTCCCTCATAACACAACCCTCCCTATTTATCCGGGCTTGGGACCGGCACTAAGAGTACACTGGCTTGTGCAACAATAATGGCTGGGTTAGTAAATAATAATAATGATAATGATATTGATAATGATAATAATAATAATAATAATAATAATAATAGGAAGAAGAACTTTCTTAACATCAGTGGTGGATTTAGGGGTATGGTCAATGGAGGAGCTGGTGGTGGAGTTTGTGATAAAGTCAGTGGTGGAGGTAATAATACATTCAATTCTAGAGTCTTCTTACCCCTTGGAGAACTAGAGTCAGAGGTGGTTCATTGGAATTGATAATGGAGTCAACTCCATGGTAGCGTCAATGGCATAGACAATGCTAAAGTCAGTGATGAAAACAGAGATGGAATTAATTGAGGACTTAATACTGGAGTCAGTCCTGGAGTCAGTGGTGGAATTAGTGGCGGACTCAGAGCTGAAGTCAGTGGTGGGGTTTATCTAAATGGTGGAGTCGGTGGTGGAATCAGTGCTGAAGTCACTGGTGGAGTCAGTGGTGGATTCAATGGAGAAGTCAGTCTAGAGTCAGTGGTAGAGTAAGTTGTGGAATCAGTGCTGAAGTCAGGGGTAGAGTCAGTGGTGGACTTAATAGGGAAGTCAGTCTAGATTCAGTGGTGGAGTCAGTGGTGGACTTAGTGCAGAAGTTAGTGGTGGACTTAATAGGGAATTCAATCTAGAGTCAATGATGAAGTCAGTGGTGTATTCAGTGCTGTAGTCAGTGGTGATATCAGGCTAAATGGTGGAGTCAATACTAGAGTCAGTGGTGGACTCAGAGTAGAAGTCAGTGGTGGACTCAATAGGGAAGTCAGTCTAGATTCAGTGGTGAAGTCAGTGGTGATGTCAAGCTAAATGGTGGAGTCAGTACTAGAGAAGAACTGTAGTCAGTGGTGGAATCAGTGGTGGACTAATTTAGACAAATCAATAGTAGATTCAGGGGTAGACTCAATAGTAGAGTCAAGGGTGGAGTCAATGCTAGAGTCAGTGGTGGAATTATTGCTAGTCAGTGGTGGACTTATTAAATGACTCAATAGTGGAGGTAGGGGTAGAGTCAGTAGTTGAGTCAAAATTGGTAATAATGGAGCCATTGCTACAGACAGTGGTGAAGTCATTTATAGAATCATTGCTAAAGTCAGTGGTGAAATTAGTGGTGGAGTCTGTGGTGGACTCAATAGTGAAGCCAATCTAGAGTCAGTGATGTATTGAGTGCTGTAGTCAGGCTCAATGGTGGATTCAGTAATAGAGATAAGCTGAATTCAGTGGTAGAATCAGTACTAAAGTCAGTGGTGGAGTCGGTAATGAAGTCAGTACTGAAGTCAGTGGTGAAGTCAATGGTGGAGTCAGGGGTAAGTTAGTTCAAATAAAGATAGTGATTTGGAAATTGTTTGCTTCCCTTTATTGTTTGTTCATCCATCTCTCCATCCTTCCTGCCAAATCTATTATTCTTTAACCTGCAAAGGCTCTCTAATGCCAGACGAACAGTAAAGGAACAGTGCATTCTGAGCAACATGACCTGAATACGGATTAAAAATTCATCATTGAGTTTAAAGTCAGCATCATTGTGATTCTATTTTCCTGTCATATAAAATAGTTTTAATTATGATGTGTACTTGGTGTTTTTTCTCCTGTCTCCTTTATTCTCTTTTCTTTCCCTTCTGTTTTTGAATGCTCTAGAGCTACGCAACACTTCGTTCGGAATCCTCGTGCTGACATTTAGATGCTTAACAATTAAAATCTTACACCCCCGAATTTTATACAGAATTCTATTTATATTTATATATATAATTAAACAGATTTTCTGACATGATGGGACAGATTTTTAAACGAGGGTTAATGGTTCTGATCTGTTTCCAGTCTCCTTAATTCCCTCCTAAGACAACATTAACGTCTTTACGCTACAAGGTGCTCTTGTCTGGGTAAAGAGTAACTGTGTGATTACAGACGCTGCTTTATCAAAAACACGGCTGTTTGTTTTGGTAGAGGACGATGGTTCTGATTAGACTTTATCTGAAGAACATTTCCAACATTTGTCTCGTTTGGAGAACATTTATCGTCTCGCTTCCTCCTACACCAGTCATTCAGAGAACTTATACATAATATAGTCGGATAGATGGAGGCTGGGTGTATCTGTGATCTATGGTGTGTGTGTGTGTGTGTGTGTGTGTGTGTGTGTGTGTGTGTGTGTGTGTGTGTTAGATTTGTTATAAAAGCTGAGGAAAAATTTATATGACATTTATTTACTCATGAGAATGTATAAAACAGATAAAAGGCCAACCATCTACATCGTTATATTACAAGTGAACATTTAGAATAAAATTGATGACTAAATTTCATAATCGTTAGTTCAGATTGTAACAAACATTAATACTGACTCAAAGATTCATTTCTATAATCATGTTCAGTTCTGAAGTGGAAGTGGGTGTGGTTTATCCTAAAACCTGTTTCTTTACACGAATGTAAATATAAATGGATAAAAAAAAGTGATAGTTTGTGTAAAAACATTATGTCTGTGTGAGTGTATATGAGGGTGTGTGTATATTAGTGTTTGTGTTTTGAAAGTATATTAGTGTGTGTGTGTGTGTGTGTGTGTATGTGTGTGTGTGCATATATCGTAGTGTTAGTGTGTGTGGGTGTGTATTAGTGTGCGTGTGTGTGTGTAATAGAGAGAGAGAGAGAGAGAGAGAGTGTATAAGTGTGTGTGTGTGTGTGTGTGTGTATGTGTGTGTGTGTGTGTGTGTGTGTGTGTGTGTGTGTGTGTGTGTGTGTGTGTGTGTGTGAAGCCTGGACAGCCGGAGTCTATCTTAATTGAGCAGGAGACGTCCACCGTGAGAGTGGCAGGATTAATGGATCTCTGAGAGATTGGATGGAATGATGGAGCGAGTGAGAAGCGGAGAGATAAAGGCGAACAGACGAGTGGAATCAGTCACCTCACTGAGGACACAGAAACGTTCACGTGTGCTCTCTGTATTTTCACTGATTAGTTTGCTCACGTAGGCACCAGTGGTGCTGTTCTTCATTCAGTTCTTCATTAGAATGAATGATGTGGTGAAATGAAAGTAATCGGTTATGTGTACACCAAGCTGCTGAGCTGCTGAGCTGCTGAGCTGCTGAGCTTCTGAGTGGAGGGAACTCGGCGTGAAAGAGACGCGACTTGAATCTTACTTGGTTATTAGATACTTGGAGCGGCTCGTTTGTTTTGCCGAAGAACCCTGATTACATTCTGCAGCCAAGACGCTGATTTACTCACAATAACGCCTGACTTGGCATAGCTGGACAATGCACCCACTTCAGGGATGAAGCCGAAAGGCTCCATCTAAGAGCCGCAAAAGCGCCTTAAATCAACATGAAACTACAATTCTTGATGTCAAATCAGATGGGATGCAAATTAGCATCTGTAATCCAGATGTTTATTCCTGCTGTGTGTCTTACAGTACATAAACTCGTACATCATCACTGTGAAGAACGTGTGGTTTTACTTTAAGGAGATGTTCACAGACTGTTCTTTTAAATGCTTGCCTGATCTGAGGCTTAAAATCATAGAGCTACTTAGACCTTTTATAAAGGCTTATGACACGTTATGCGGCTTTGTGAACACGGCCCTTAAGGAACGTATATCCATAGTTTGCACTTTGAGCTACAAATACCTTTTATAAAATCTTATGAAGTTGTTGTGCAGCCTTGTGAACCCTATCTGTAAGAAACGCGTGTTCATAGTGTGCGCTGTGAGCTACGTAGACATTTAATAAAGTCTCGAGTAGGTGTTATGCAGTTCTGTGAACACCACCTTTGAGGAACGAACAGTATAGGGTTCATAGGATGCTTTATAGCACCATTCTTAAAGAAAGCGTTACCAAAATGCTACTTCATGTCCTAAGTGTGCTCCTTGAGCTACATGGATCTTTTATAAAGGCTTGTGTACGTGTCAGTGGCGGGTGGTGAAAAAAAAGAACTGACCTACATTTACAACCTAAATTAAGATAAGATAAGATAAACCTTTATTCGTCCCACAGTGGGGAAATTTTTATGTTACAGCAGCAAGACAAAGAAATAAAAATAGATGCAAATATATAAAAAAGAATATACAAAAAAATTAAAACAGAAATAAAAACAAATAATAATAATAAAAATAATAACAAAGAAATAAAAATAAATGCAAATATATGAAAAATAATATACATATACTACAATAACAGTATATACACAGTACAATGTAACAATACAAATAGGAAAAAAACTAAAGTACGCTTTTCAAGTCATATTTTAAGGTGGTATTGCACGTATTTGTTTCATTAAATTGTATTAATTTATTCTCAAAAGTTTATTTTCTTCATGTGGTAGTGTTTCTCTCAGCTGCACTGCTTCCAGTACCTGTATGTGGATGTTAGATTTTTTGTCCAATCAGATTTCAGCCTCTATGTGCTGCCATGTCAATCTAATCTCCCCAGAGCCTTCAGAGTCAGTACTGCTGGACTTTTTACCATCGTCTCCTTAATAAACAGCTCTGTTTCTTTAACCAATCAGATTTCAGATTGTCCTCACAGGGCAGCCAAGTTCGACTGGTAAAACACGTGTGTAGCTCTGCACACATTAATACATCTGAGTTTGACTTTTTTACGCCTACAGAGGAAGAGAAATTGATTTGGTCTCGGACATACATAAAAATTAATTTTGAAGAAAAGCGAGACATGGTGAGGAGGTCACCAACCCTGAAGCTAGCTAGCGTGTCTCAGCCTGGGAAAGGGTTTGTTCTCCACTTCCAGATCAGTGAATACGAGCGGTACCACTGGATTACAGCCACTGAGGAATGGTGCAAATTAATAGTATGCATTTTAAGTATGCATCTCTGCTGACTAGGTTGTATTTTTTTTAAATGTTAATGATTTTGTCATGTTATTAGACAAATATTGATTGTGAACTGCTCCAGATGTTGTGGTTGTAGTGTAGAGGTTTGGAGTCTTAACTGAGTTTGTTGTTTTAGTAAAATGGTCTTCACCTCCAAATGTGAAATGTCTCTCTGTAATGCACGTGTTGTTATATTGCGCTTTTCTATAGTATTGATGGTTTCTATAATAGTGACGTGATAGTGGTGCTATTTAGAGGTGGATTAAGTCGGGTACGTCCTCACTGAAGGCCCAGGTAACAAATGCACGGCTCGCCACTGGTAAACATTATATAGCTCTATGAACACTATATTTAAGAATAAACACAATGCTACTCCACAATCTCAATGTGCACTTTGAACCACGTAGACCTTTTAATAAAGACTTGTGTAGGTTTCATATGCTTGAGGAAAGTGTTACCAAAATGGCACTGTCTATAGAGCTACATAATACCCACACAAGCCTTTATAAAAGGTCTATGCATTTAATGTTCTTTTTTATGCCAACCTTTCAGGTGCTGTTCACAGAGCTAAATAGACCATTCATAAAGACTTACAAAGCCATTATGTAGCTTTATTCACACAACCCTGTTTATGTCCTCACTGTACACTTACATCATTTTTATCACAGAGTGCCTATAATGCGACTTGTGTTCTTTTAGATGCGTACCCAATCTCAGAGGTGGTGTACAAGTGGACCCAAGACCCTACTAAGTCTGTTGTGGTGGCAGAGGATGGCTCAAGGCTCAACCAGTACCACCTGGTTGGCCAGACAGCTGGCACTGAGGACATCAACACCAGCAGAGGTAAGACTGAGAGCACTTCACGATCATCTCAAAAATGGATAATTAACCTGCAACCTAATGGACAATTCGTTATGGAACTTAGCTGAGATTTGATAGGAATCTTGTCCTGGGTGACAAGTAATTATTGTAAAATATCACCGATCTCATAATGAAGAAGAAAATGAAAGAAGAGGATATACATAGAAAGGGAAAGGGACAAAGAAGAAGGAGTAGGAGTTTCTTTTCCCTGTCATGATCTTCCAGGGCTGGGGGGTTAATCCCTATGCCCTATGAAGAATCCTAAAGAGTGTTTACTCAGGTTTTTACTACAACGACAAATCAAAGAATGTTTACAGCAAATATACTTTCAGATTCTGCGCCGCACAAACTATTCAGTTACCGGAATCCAAAACATGAGGCCATGTCCACATTCGGCCCTCAGAAGCACCTTGAATATTTCTTTTGAAAGCCTAGAACCTAAAGAACCTTTGAGGAACCTATCAAGGAGTGTATAATTGTCACACATTGAAACCTCATGGGTTTTTTTTTCCAAAAAAGTGAGTGTTGATGCTTTAATGTGGAGGCTTCCAAACAACAATTATGAAATTGTTCGAAAAATGCTAAATATGAGCCTATACTTGAGCTCCATTTGATTGCTTTGAGGTTTCTTTCAGAAATAAACATTTTTATGAACCTAAGAGGAGAAAATCATGCAAAGAACCCATGAGAAACAGTCTAATAATCATGAAGGGGTGATGAACATGGAACTCTCAAAAGTAAATTTAGAAGAATGTAGTAAAAAAAAAAAAAAAAACCTTCTATGAGGATAATTCCACTAATCCAATAAGTCACCAAAATCCTGGGTAGATGCATGATAAACAGGTTCTCACCTGGCCCTCAAGAAAACCTTGAATGTTTTACACCTTAATGAAGCTCTTAATTAGCCAAAGAACCCTTAAAGAACCATTCAAAGAACCTATAAGACTGTGCGCCTTCCAAAACAAGGGACCAAACAGACATTTTTTTCTTTCATTTGGCCCTCAAGATCATTTCTCTTTTAAAACTTTTTACTATGTTAAACTTCACAGATTTTTTTTCAAGGGTTCCTCCATAACTGGTACTCCATATTACAGAGATGTATTAGGTTCTAAGGAGACAATCATTTGAAACCAATGGACTTTTTGTAAACCACCATGTTCTGCTGAGTATTTATTAGTTGCTTAAAACCATAAAATGTACAAGATGAAACATCAGGAGTACATTTCCTTACTCAGCCTACAGGGACAGGGTGAGGGCTTCATGTGGAACTTCATTAGGAAGCTAAAAGAACTTTCACTTTCTGCTCATGTCTAAGGTTCTTCAAATCCCTAGGTAAGCTTCAGGACAGCATATCTTCACCTGGCCCTTAAGAACACTTCCTTCCTTTTGTATCATCCTTTTTGCTGCTACCTCTAAATTGAAGGACAAAGGTTACAAGGCTATAAGTGGAGCTAATCTGGTGTAAATCCTCTTTACAAAGTCGAGAATAGATCCACCAAGAAGATGGAATGCCACAGACAAGACAGATAAGAATAAAAATATCAGCATCCTGAAGGTCTTCATAAAAATATCCCGATAACTGACAACCTGTCACTTTTAATTTTCAACCAAACCAACCAGATTTTGTGATCAGAAAAATAACAGGAACCTCAGTCACTCACCAGTTAACCAACATGGCGGCATTGTTCTCTGCGATGAAGGGAAGTTCTCCGTAAACACTCCAGAAGCTGAGCAGGAAGATCCACCACTGTGGCATGTTGGCCTCCTCTCAGAAGGGTTCCACCTGATCGAGAACATCCAAGAACACCTTCCTGGCTCTCAGGAGGTGTTTCTCTCCAGCTCATAGACGCATGAGGTGGATTTAGAAGGGGGTGATCTGGATGTCCTGGCCTCCTGTCATGGAGGATGAAGTCAGTCTTGGAAACATAATGAGTCTCAGTGAGATCCTGGAGATTTTACTGTAATAGCAGTAAATTTTCTTCGTTATCTGCGGTAGTTTTTAGAGTATTTGCTGTTCTGCTGCTTGTTCTTTCTCTTGGGTTCTTTCCGGACGAGCTGTACAAGGTTGGCCCAGCATGAGCGACTGGGATAAAGCGAGTGAATGTTTGAGAGCTGCAGGATGCAGATTACGACGAGGGATTAGTGCGACGCAAAAATCCGATTTTGCCAGGAGAAAGCAGCAGTCATCAGTGGATTTTCTTTCGGGTTATCAGTCACTGTGGCTTAGAAGGATTTTTAGTTTTTGTTTTTTAGAAACCTTTAAATGAACCCTTCGCTTGTTTAACAGGATACACATAACCTTTTATAATGATTTCTTTGTGGTAATATTGTAGCTCTGGATGTCTCAGTGTGGATAACAAGGTTGTTTTGCTCCATGAAGAAATTGTTTGCGTACCAAGTCGACACGTAGCGACACGTTTCATCGGATTTGTATCTTCACGTGTTTAGAGGAATACTTCCATGTTCTGTCCTAATCTCCAACTACTGCGCCTGTAGTGAGTGTAGGATTACAACGTTACAGCGAGGTTCACAAACTCTTACACACATTTGATTCATGCAGGTGTTCTGATCAGATTGTTATCGTTTCTATAGCAACGGTTAGTCCGTGTACGTTTTATGTTCCATAAACAGAGATAGAAAGAAAAACTTAATTTTACAAAAAGATGTATAATTATTGATATGGTGGAGGTGATGAGGGTGAACCCAAAGTGTTATATATGAGCTTATGTAGGTGTTATGTAGTCCTAATCTTAGAAAGAATCAATTTATTGCGGAAACAACTGATATCAGATTTAATAAATACTGTCTTTATGTCAAATCCCTGTCATAAACGGCTTGGTATTTGCTTTAGACTCCTATGAGCACCATCTTTTAAAAAATAATTTCATAAAAAAAATTGCTGCAATTTGTAATAATCCTTTATAAATGCTTATGTAGGCTTATGTCAGGCTTCATAAAGGACTTATGCAGTCCTATGAACATTAAATTCATAATGCTTATAGTGTTTATCGGGCTAAATAACATTATTTGACAGGTGATATCTAAATGAATGTGAGGTATTTGTCATTTCCCACTATTTGTAATAATCCTTTATAAACGTTTATGGAGGCTTATGTCAGCTTCTGTAAAGTGTTTATGTAGGTGTTGTGTAGTCCACTGGGCCCTTTATTCTAAGTAAGTGTTAGTTCACTGTAAACAGTGCTCATAGTGTGCATTATGCCAGCTTTCATAAAGGGATTATGCAGCCTTATGAACATTAACTTCATAAAACTGATAAACTATATAATGCCTGCATATGAGGATGAGGATAAAGTTCCCCTTTTTGAGTCTGGTTCCTCTCAAGGTTGTTTCCTTGTTACAGTCGCCACAGGATTCATCATCAGGAACAAAAACACATCGTTCACTTTAACTCTTCAATTCTGTCAAGCTGCTATGAGACAATGTCCTTTGTAAAAAGCGCAACAGAAATAAACGTGACTTGACATATGATAACTAACATCCAAATTAAGGAGTGATGTCTTGGTCGATTGCTGCCATTTGTAATAATCGTTTAAAAAAAGCTTACGTAGACATGTCAGCTTTCATAAATAGATTACGTAGCCCTATAAACATGAATTTAATAGTGCTTATAGTGTTCATAAGGGTATATAACATCTGCAGATCCTTTATAAATGCTTATCGAGTCTTATGTCAGCATCTGTAAAGTGTTTATGTAGGTGTTGTGCAGTCCAATGGGCCGTGTTTTTTAAGTAAGTGTTAATTCACTGTTCATAGTGTTCTTAAAGGGCTTATGCAGGTGTTATGTAGCCTTACAAGCCTTACTCTCTCTCTGCTCGCTTGCACTGATCCCCCAGAATTTAATCATAGACTCTGCTCCCTCCCTTTATCTAACACTCATCTGTTCACTGTTCCCTCGCTTATCCTCTTTTCTTTTGATTGTATGCAGGCCTCTACACAGTAATGATGGCTCACTTCTACCTGAAGAGAAAGATCGGATACTTCGTGATCCAGACCTACATGCCGTGCTTCATGACCGTCATTCTGTCTCAGGTCTCCTTCTGGCTGAATCGGGAGTCTGTCCCTGCGAGGACGGTGTTCGGTCAGTCACAACTCCACACCCCACTCTGTTCTCTTGAGTCCCCAAAGATACTGTGGTGCAAAAGTAAAGCTGCTTTTCCCACAGAGACACAGCGAGATTCCTTCGGGAGTTCTTCCAGCGCTGTCCCCGGCTCTTAATTAATTTCAAGATTAATACACAGATAAGGATCATCAAAATGGAAATCAGAATTGACTGGTTCACACGGACAGAACGAGGCGCTAATCAGCTCAGGATGACGTGCTCCTGAATTAGTGCTTCTGGCTAGTTCTGTAACAAGTTCTACTTAAAATGGGAGGGGCTTAAATTCAATTTGATCGCAAGGCCCTTTCTTCTGGTCTAAACTCAGAATTAGAATCAGACTTTAATATATTTTTCTATGAATTCATATTAAATTATTCGCAATAGTTTATTCTCTTTATTTATTTGACGTTTTTTTCTGCTTGCTGCTTCCACTAGTGTACGGTTATCTTAGAGTTTCTATCCAATCAGATTTCAGCATCACATCACATGCTGCCAGGGTCAAAGAAATCTGCTTTGAGGTCTTCAGAATCAACTGTTCGGACACCCTGTTGCTTCAAACGCACAACGATGAAGCTTTTGCTTTAACCAATCAGATTTCGAGGAGAAGAAATCGCAGTTTAGTCGCAATTGCTAAGCTTTTTTTCATGAACTGTTTATACCTCCGCGTTTCTGTCCTGTAAAATTTGCACAAAAATACAAATTTGCCTTCACTTCATTCAGCAGAACCAGAACACACGGGGTTTCTGCGGTCAGAGAACTCATTATGGACTTCAAAAATGTGGGGAAAAACCCGGGGGTTATTTTATGAGTTTAATTTCGATGCTTCTGTTAGAGATGATGTATGTGGCAGTCCAGCTGTGGCTACAGTGAAAGGAGACGTGTTAAATTGTGTTTGAGATAATATTATTATTATTATTATTATTACGAGTCTAAAAAACACTTTTTAATTTCACACACTGCTCCTTTAATCTGTTTGAAAGGTTTAATGGAGGCTTTGATGTTATTATGTAAATATTTGAATCATGTGATTATTTCAGGTCCAGAAGTACTTTTGTAACTTCCCTTTTTAATTAATCTTTTTTCTTTCTTGTTCTACTCGTTTTTTCAGTCACATTTGCCCACAGTGGTAAAAATATATATAATATCTAATGTTTTAAATGTGTTTTTAATGTTGTATAATTAATACAGATCCAAAAACACTTTCTGAAATTACTTAATGCCCCTTTAATCTTGTTTACTACCCCCTCAGGTGTGACTACAGTGTTAACCATGACTACATTGAGTATCAGCGCCCGAAACTCTCTGCCCAAAGTCGCCTACGCTACAGCCATGGACTGGTTCATTGCCGTGTGCTACGCCTTCGTCTTCTCCGCCCTCATCGAATTCGCCACCGTCAACTACTTCACCAAGCGCAGCTGGGCCTGGGACGGCAAGAAAGCCATGGAAGCTCAACAACCCAAAGTGAGTGTCCTTTTACTGATCTCAGTGTCAAACCAGGACATTTCCCCCAGTGTGTGACTGAAGAGACTCCAGTCAGGTAGCGTCCCGACTATTAATCATTAATCATTAAGAATAAAATACACAAATAAAATTCTATTAAAAGAAGATTCTGACCGAAGGACATAGTTACCAATGAAATATTTAAAAATTTATTCTAATCACGCTAAAACAGTCTTGCTGCTGTAACATGGAAATTTCTTATCTTATCTTATCTTATAATAAATGAAGACAACTTCAGACAAACAAACAAACAAACAAAAAAAGCAGTTCCAAAACAATGATTCCATTAAAGAAACATGGAATTATAGTTATAATTATAAAATATATTTAAATTATATAAAATGTGTAATTAAAATATATATAGAAATATAATGCAATTTAAAGTATATTAACAATTAAAAAATAAGCTAAAACACACACACACACACACACACACACACACACACACACACACACACACACACAAGTGAATTATTATCAAAATAAATAATACACATTAATGGTCAACATTCAACTACAAAGTATTTGTAGAAACTAATAAAACTAAATCAATCTTAAAACAAAAAGTGTATAAACAATACAAGAAAAAACGAAAGAAAGAAAGAACGAAAGAAAGAACACACAAACTGATGCAAACAACTTAACACTAACATTATTATATACATAAATAAATTAAATACCCTCACCAATGGTGAGTTTTTCACAAATTTTAAATCAAAATGGTTTATAAAATCAAATAAACAAAAACTAATAAATAAATAAATGAATAAATAAAGGCTTTCCATAAACAGCAATTTTATGAGGTACATTGTAGTAAAATAAAATAGACAAAGAGAAACTAATAAACAAACAAATAAATAAATAATACCCTTAATAAAATCGAACCGTCTCCTCGACCCTATTTGAAAAGAGCAGCTCATCGCCTCCTGCTGGAGGGAAGTAGAATTGTCGCTGCTAAGTTATAAATGGAATGTTTATTTATAATTCATTTTCCTGGCTGAGCTCTTTATTTTCTGGAAGGTTTTTTGTGACTAAATAAATAAGTCGTGACTCTCCAGCTGATCGAGATGCGTTCCAAACCTTTTCCAGAAAATAATAACTCAAGAATCTTATGAAAGGAAATGTTTTTTTCCCCCCTTCGGTTTGGACAGCACTCCCTGAGAGACTGAGCCTTCCATCCAGATCCTCGTATCTCACCTTATTAATGTGTAATAACGTTTACTAGAAAATCAGAACTTCCACCTGATACTGGTTTTGTTTTCTTTCCCTATTCTGATGTAATTAGAGCTCAGGAGGGAATTCGACTTGACTTCAGGCTCCATAAATTTCACTGCCTTCAAATCACATGACTAGATGCTAGAACTCTCTCTCTCTCTCTCTCTCTCTCTCTCTCACTCTCTCTTTCTCTCTCTCTCTCTCTCTCTCTCACTCTCTCTCTCTCTCACTCTCTCTTTCTCTCTCTCTTTCAGAGTTCAGGTGTGAATAGTGAATTGTGATTGGCTGGAGGGAGTTTAGGTGTGAACAGTGGATTGTGATTGGCTGGAAGGAGTTCAGGTGTGAATAGAGGATTGTGATTGGCTGGAAGGAGTTCAGGTGTGAATAGTGGATTGTGATTGGCTGGAAGGAGTTCAGGTGTGAATAGTGGATTGTGATTGGCTGGAAGGAGTTCAGGTGTGAATAGTGGATTGTGATTGGCTGGAAGGAGTTCAGGTGTGAATAGTGGATTGTGATTGGCTGGAAGGAGTTCAGGTGTGAATAGTGGATTGTGATTGGCTGGAAGGAGTTCAGGTGTGAATAGTGGATTGTGATTGGCTGGAAGGAGTTCAGGTGTGAATAGTGGATTGTGATTGTCAGGATGGAGTTTAGGTGTGAATAGTGGATTGTGATTGGCAGGATGGAGTTTAGGTGTGAATAGTGGATTGTGATTGGCTGGAAGGAGTTCAGGTGTGAATAGTGGATTGTGATTGGCAGGATGGAGTTTAGGTGTGAACAGTGGATTGTGATTGGCTGGAAGGAGTTCAGGTGTGAATAGTGGATTGTGATTGGCTGGAAGGAGTTCAGGTGTGAATAGTGGATTGTGATTGGCTGGAAGGAGTTCAGGTGTGAATAGTGGATTGTGATTGGTTGGAAGGAGTTCAGGTGTGAATAGTGGATTGTGATTGGCTGGAAGGAGTTCAGGTGTGAATAGTGGATTGTGATTGGCTGGAAGGAGTTCAGGTATGAATAGTGGATTGTGATTGGCTGGAAGGAGTTCAGGTATGAATAGTGGATTGTGATTGGCTGGAAGGAGTTAAGGTATGAATAGTGGATTGTGATTGGCTGGAAGGAGTTCAGGTGTGAATAGTGGATTGTGATTGGCTGGAAGGAGTTCAGGTATGAATAGTGGATTGTGATTGGCTGGAAGGAGTTCAGGTGTGAATAGTGGATTGTGATTGGCTGGAAGGAGTTCAGGTGTGAAGAGTGGATTGTGATTGGCTGGAAGGAGTTCAGGTGTGAATAGTGGATTGTGATTGGCTGGAAGGAGTTCAGGTGTGAATAGTGGATTGTGATTGGCTGGAAGGAGTTCAGGTGTGAAGAGTGGATTGTGATTGGCTGGAAGGAGTTCAGGTGTGAATAGTGGATTGTGATTGACTGGAAGGAGTTCAGGTGTGAAGAGTGGATTGTGATTGGCTGGAAGGAGTTCAGGTGTGAAGAGTGGATTGTGATTGGCTGGAAGGAGTTCAGGTGTGAAGAGTGGATTGTGATTGGCTGGAAGGAGTTCAGGTGTGAAGAGTGGATTGTGATTGGCTGGAAGGAGTTCAGGTTTGGTTAAGAGAGTTGAACACGCAGGTAGTCTACACACAGTTACAATTACAGTTACAGTTGAATGTAAATAAATGCGCTGCTTATAAACACCCGTAACCATAGTAACATCCAGTTCCAGTTCCATCCAGAGTGAGACGGTGATTGTACACAGAGATTTTAATCAACAGGTTGAGATATAATATGAATTTGGAGATGAACTGGAGAAAAAAATTAGAAATAGAATGAAAAACAGTACCAGGAGTAACTCCAACAGCTCCATTATTAGTCGAGATGCTGCATGGATTCATTTACATGTAATCTTCTGGCACTACTTTATCTGTGTGTGTGATTCAGAGCAGCAGATTTGGAGATGTAACGAGTTGTATATCGAATAAAAGGAAAATTAATAATTAATAATTATTTTGATCCATTCAGTCAGATTTAATGTGCAAACAGCTTGAACTCCTCAATGCTGGAGGTGATCATGGTAGAAGATGATAATCCACGGTGAGGTGTGAGACCTTAATGCTCTTCACTTCACCTCCTGATGTTCTTCATCTCCACATCGTGCTCGAACATGCTGAATGTATATACATATAGAGTTTATATATGACTATGAGTGAATGCGAGACCTCGACATGTCTGATGTTTTACAGAACAATGAGGAACGAATGTCATTTTCAGTAAAACATCTTCCTGATGCTCCACAGAATCATGGATATGTTGTTCGAATGCTGTGTGCAGTGTCTCCTCTTATATAAGTGTATTTTTCTGTGATGTGCAGGCGCTCAGGTATGCAGCGATGTTGTTAGCGTAGGAGTAACAGACTTTCGGAAGGTCACGTCTGAGAAAAGTCTGAGCGTATTCTTTGTTTCTGTAGACAGCAATCGTTCTGCATTATCCTTGGTTCAGTTTTTCTGGTGTGTGACTGTGTACTGTGAGTAAATCCAAGTCCAGCAACATGGGAGTGATGAAGATCAGGATAAAGCGCTGGGATGTTGAGATTGAGAGGGGAGAACGTTTCCCTTTCCAAATTAGTGTCTATAAAACTCTGAACCCCTGACCTCTGAGCAGTGTACATATGTGTGTGTGCGTGTGTGGGGATATGTCTGTGTAGTGGGTTATGCATGCATTGTGTGTGTGTGTGTGTGTGTGTGTGTGTGTGTGTGTGTGTGTGTGTGTGTACATATGTGTACATATGTGTGTGTGTGTGTGTGTGTGGGGATATGTCTGTGTAGTGGGGTTATGCATGCATTGTGTGTGTGTGTGTGTGTGTGTGTGTGTGTGTGTGTGTGTGTGTGTGTGTGTGTGTACATATGTGAACATGTGTGTGTGTGTGTGTGTGTGTTGGGATATGTCTGTGTAGTGGGGTTATGCATGCATTTTGTGTGTGTGTGTGTGTGTGTGTGTGTGTGTGTGTGTGTGTGTGTACATATGTGAACATATGTGTGTGTGTGTGTGTTGGGATATGTCTGTGTAGTGGGGTTATGCATGCAGTGTGTGTGTGTGTGTGTGTGTGTGTGTGTGTGTGTGTGTGTGTGTGTGTGTGTGTGTGTGTGTGTGTTGATTTGGGGGAAATGTGTATATGTATATATGTGTGTGTGTGGGCATATGTCTGTGCAGTGGGGTTATGCATGCATTGTGTGTGTGTGTGTGTGTGTGTGTGTGTGTGTGTGTGTGTGTGTGTGTGTGTGTGTGTGTGTGTGTGTGTGTGTGCCCTGTGCATGTGTGTGATCCAATTAACGAAATGTTGTTTATTGTTTGCAGAAAAAAGACCCTCTGGCTCTCTCTAAGAAACCCAACAACACGTGTTCGACCGGCATGAACTTCACCGCCAACATCACTAAAGACTCGGCCATCTCCACCATCTCAAACAGCACCACGGTGCAGATGAAGAGCTCCGAAAGCAAGTCCACTCCTGACCCCAAAAAGACCTACAACAGCGTCAGTAAGATCGACAAGATGTCCCGGATAGTGTTTCCCGTCCTCTTCGGTACCTTCAACCTCGTCTACTGGGCCACGTACCTCAACAGGGAACCGGTGATTAAAGGAGCGGTGTCTCCTACATAGAAAGTGCTCGCGTTCGTCTCCTCCCCATTTTTTTTTATCTCTTTTTATTCACGCCATTCGAAATAAACTGTAAAAAAATAAGCCCTATTTCATGACCATGATAGGATTATTCTCACATTCTTCTCTCTCCTGCACTTGTTTTTTTTTTGGTTTTCTCGGAGGTTGCATGATCAGTTCTGCAGGAACATTGTCTTATTGCCATGTCTGCCTTGACTTTCTACCGTAGATTACCTTTCCTTTTACACCAACTAGGGGTTTCGATCACAGCAGATCGGTTTGCGACTTCCAAATATCACATCATACGTAGAAGAAGTACGCATTTGGCATCTACATGAGTTTATCGGTCTGGTACAGCATCTTGCGTGAGCATTCACATCTACATAAACCTTTTCTGTCTTTTGTTGTGTTAGAACCTGAAACTGAAACCCTCAAAACTTGGTGTTTGTTGATATCAGATTGGGACTCTGACTGGAGTGAGAACCGACACATTCAGGTTCTTGGTTCTGGAACGTCTCAGACTCATTGCTCTGTTACAAGGTGAAGCTCCAGTCCTTAGTCTTAAATCTCTGGTAGACTGGAATGTAGTTTCCTGGAATGTGATTTCCAGTTTTCTAGACTCTGATGATGATCATCCTAATGAGAACATCTGAGAAAAGTCTGAGCATTCTCCTATGGTTTCATTCTCCTACATGGTTCTCCAGACAGACCCCCAGCCGTTTTTTTTTATCTAGGATTGCCCTGCACTCAGATCTGTCCTTCTCTCCAGACCTCTTATCCTCACATCTGCTCAGTTTTCTAGACCCTGACAAGGATGAAAGCTCAATGAGAACAAAAGTCTGAGCATTCTCCTCCAGTCTCACCATGGTTCTCCTCAAGGCTTTTTATTCTAGAATTGCCCTGCACTCAGGTCGGTGCATTTCTCCACCTTGTCCTCAGATCTGACAAGCTTTCTAGATCCTGATGATGATGAAAGGCCTAATAAGAACATCTGAGAAAAGGTTGAGCATTCTCTTCCAGTCTCACCATGTTTCTTCAGACAGCCTCAAGCATTTTTCTTCTAGAGTTGCTCTGTATTCAGGTTTATCTATCTCTCTGAATTGTCCTCAGATCTGCCCAGTTTCCTAGACCTTGATGATGATGATAAAAGGCCTATTGAGGAAAGTGAGAAAAGTCTGAGCATTCTCCTACTGTCTCACCATGGTTTTCCAAAGAGACCTCCAGCCCTTTGCTTCTTGGACTACCCTGTGTTTATGTCCGTCCATCTCTCTGTCTTCTCTTCAGATCTGACCAGCTTCCTAGGCCCTGATGACAAAGAAAGAACATCTAAGGAAAGCATTCTTCTACAGTCTCGTCATGGTTCTCCAGACAGACCTTGAGCCCTACCTTGGACCATGCTCCATTTTTTTCATTCGTTTATTGCAGTGAATTGGGAGAAAATCCATGTGCAACATACAGAAGCAGTGGTCGGATTGGAGAACCATGATCTATCTCCACATCCATTATGCCATGTCCTCAGACCACTTGGATCTTCTCCAATGAACCTCCATCTCCCCAGTATTAAGGGTCATGTAGATCAGAACAGCCTTTTTTCTTTCTTTTCTTTCATTATTGTCCAGTGTTCATCTCAGTCCATCTCGTCCTCAGTACTGATGATGATGATGATGATGATGATGAATTGATGGCATTTTCAGACGGATGAGTGTTTATTTCTCTACAAACGCCAAACACTATTTCATACTTTTGCTTTGTGGAGTGTCCTGGTTGTGGTTCTTGTGAGCTTCTCCTGTCTTTAGGATCAGCTTCAGAGCCACGTTAGGCTTCTTGGTTGCTCCTCTGACGATTGAAGCAATTATAATCACTGCACCAGCTGTGGTGGAAACCATGATTGATATTTTTTCTGGATTTGGATCTGGATTTCTTGATGCATTGTTTTTGGTTTGGATCAGGTTTATGTTCTCCATGAAGCTCTCTCAAGAACACGTGTGTATATATACTGAGATCTCAAGACGGCGGAACTCCATTCCAATTCCAACTGACTGCAGGATGAAAAGGGGTGTAAATACTTACGCAATCACATGTTCTACACTTTCATTTGTAAAATTTGCACATACATTTGTGTTTATTTATTTATTTTCTCCATGAAATTAAATCCCAATACCAGGTTCCACGTTTAAACGCTAGGATGCGTGAACTTTCAAGCCGGGGGTGAATACTTACGCAAGACACTGCATATGTACATCATCATGAAGTCAGGCAATGTCAAATGCTATGCAACGGAAAAAGAATTTTCTATTCTATTGGTATTGAAACGCTCACGTATAGAAAACAATCTCGCTTTTTGTATGAATGAACTCGAAGCTTCTGGTGATGGAGTCGTCTCTCGAAAGCCGCGAGTGCAGAGGCGGAGCAGACCAACAGCTACACGTGCTATAAAAGTGTTGCCTTCTTTCAGACAGTGCACTAAAAAAAAAAAAATAAAAAAAAAAGGATCGCTTTTTAAAATAAAAAAAAAGACTTTCGAAGCTATTTGTTATATAGAGCTTGAAGCCATTTTGAAGTTTGGGGCTGAACCTTTGCATTGTGCCATCTAGTGGCAGCTTTTATAACTTTTTCTCGCTCTTTAATACTCGCAGCGACGCGGAGTAAAGGAGGTCGGGTTGCAGTTATGACTTTCAGAAATCACTTGTAAATATTCTGCGTGTGCTTTTTTTCTGCTTTAACGTCCGAAAGAAATTAAACGTTGTGCTACGATACGATATGATACGACGCTACGATACAATGCTATGATGCTACGCAGCAGTGCGGCTGAAGAAACGCTAAAGCGATTCCGCATTTCTTTTTCTTCTCGTCCGTCCTTTTTCCTCTTTGTGTGAAGCTTCGCTTCGGTGTAATCTTTTAACATTCTAGTGATATGATGAGCTTTATTATTATTATTATTATTATTATTATTATTAATATTATAAATGTATTTATTGTTTTGTCAATGCAGCACGCAGACAGACAGACAGACAGACAGACAGACAGACAGACAGACAGACAGAGAGCTTTCTAAAAGATATAGTTTCTTCATGTTCTTCAAAGGAAAGATGTAATTCTTTTTCCCTCTGTGCTGCCATGGAAACGAATTGACATCGGTTTCCATCAGAACTGGAGCGGAAGGATGGAAAGATCTTTTTTGGTTTAAAGTAAATAAAAAACACGTTCAACAAAAAATGACCCTGAGCTCACAGAGAGAGAGAGAGAGAGAGAGAGAGAGAGAGAGAGAGAGAGAGAGAGAGAGGTAAAGTGGCATCATGGCAAAAAAAAAAAGGAATATTAAATTAAGTTCGGAAGCAGAAGTTTGTATCCCTCCATTTTTTTACACAAAAATTGCATAAATAAATAAATAAATAAATAAATAAATGAATAAATAAATAAAACCTCCAGGAATAAAAGCAAAAATCTAAAGAACCAAAGAGATGCTTCCAAACCTGTTCAGATAATGAGAAACAGACAAACAATAGATAGATAGATAGATAGAGAGAGAGAGAGAGAGAGAGAGAGAGAGAGAGAGAGAGAGAGAGAGAGAGAGAGAGAGTGGTTTATTCAGGTTTATAACATCTAATTATAGGTCTGTCATATTAACACGCACACACACACACACACACACACACACACACACACACACACAGTGAGGTACAGTGCTGATGTGATTGTACTGAAATCGTGATGTATTTGATGAGCGACAGTCAGAAGGCAGAAGCAGACGTGTTAAACAGGAAGTGACTGATGAGTTTGCAGTCGTGTTGCTTCTTTTGTTCTTCTTTTTTTTAACTCAGTTATTTCTGTGATGTACATTTTTGTCATGTAAAATGTCTGAAGCAATAAAACTCATGCCTGACATGCGGACTGATTGCTGTTATTTGCCTATAAGCAGGAAAAAATAATCAGGATCCAGATGTTCAATACAGATGCAGTAAAAGGGGATGGAATACTTATGCGACTAACACGTTTTCTTCGTTGTATGACAAGAGAAAGTCGTTTTCTACATTTTGAAGTGGAAAATATTTTGTACATAAAAAAAATAAAAAATTGGAAGATTCCCAGTTCGGTTAACTTCAGCTCGCTCTAAAATTATCCTGTTTAAGGGGGTGAATAATTTTGCACAACACTGGGGTTGGACTGGTCATCATCCAGGTCGCATGACAAATCCAAGATGATCTAATGGTGGAAATGGATATTTAGGTCTGGATATTAAAGCAGAATTGAGCTTTAGATAGTCTGAGATCATTACATTTACATGTGCACTTATAGCATTTGGCAGCTACGGGTTTAAGGGCCTTGCTCAGGGGCCCAGGAACGGCAGCTTGGATTGGCTGAACCCACAACCTTTGGAACAAAAAGAAGAAACCATTAACTGCAGCATTGTGATTGGCTGGTCAATGATACAATGAGCAGTTAGCATGAACTGTTACAGCGCTTAGTATTATTCTCGATTCATCTGCAAAACGTTGCTCTAGAGGTGGTAGTTTAGTGGTCGAGGCATTGGACTTTGGATCTGAAGGACCCTCAACCCCATAGCTGCTCACGTGTATGAATGAGAGAAATGTTCTGGATAAGGGCGTCTGCCAAATGCTATAAATGAGTGTTTGCTTATAAAACTATGATCTATTCATTTTTACATGAAACAGATGTTTAATCACTGATAAAATCCAACCAAAAGGGAATTCCAGGTACGAAGAACAAACCCCTGGAAATATCTCGCTTTTCAGATGTTCCACAGCATTAAAACGTAACTTGAAATGGATTATAAGGTGCAAACCGCTGTGTTATGATAGTACAAATATTTGCAGGTCAAATCTCATGTATTTTTTTTCAGAGGTACTTACAAGGGCCCCCTGAGGTCAATGAAGTGGACCGTCATAAAATGAGAGTCAGTAAATGGTGTAAAATGGAGAAACCATTCGCTTTTTAACCCCATGGAGTGTTCTCCTGCTGGGGCGCTTCAGGGCTGTTAGTGAGTCCCATCACTCAGCATCACCACAGGGGTCCGAATGAGCTGCAGGTCAAAGATCTGATTGTTCGAGCTCCATTTCTTTATTCTGAAAAGATCTGAAAACGGTCCACAAAGTGTTCAAACGTCTTCCACCAATCTCTCGTCCACACTGAAATGTCTGAAAACGCTTTCAGAAGAAATATTTCTCCCGCAACACCTGAGCATACGGTTGCGATGTGCCTCCTTCTGACCATCAAATTCCACATTAGTCCCCATTAGCTGTTGTAGTAACCTCCAAACTTCTGGGAAAATGTTTCACTTGATTTGTGGAGATTTGGGGAGATTCATTCAGCCACAAGGTGTTCAATAGGGCTGGAGCTCTATAGCAGGAGATCTTCTACACCAACCCATGGAAATCTCATCTTCATGGAGCTGGCTTTGTGCACAGGGACACTGTCATGCTGGAACAGGTTTGGGTCTCCTAGTTCATGTAAAGCTCACATGAAGTGACCTGCAGTGTTGTGTGGAAACAAAGGGTTCTAGGCATCCTTTCGGACCCTGTGGGACCCTGTACATGATATTTTCCCTTCGCTCGAACTAGGAGACCCAAACCTGTTCCAGCAGTGCACAATCTGCACCAATCCTGCTCTATGAAGATCTGCTTTCCATGGGTTGGAGGATGTGGAAGATTTCCTGCTACCCTATTGAAGACCTTTAGGATGAATGTGAACACTGACTGCATCCCACAAACCTCCTCGCAGCACCTTCATCAGTACACCCTTGTATCTAAATG
>JBCEWE010000164.1:831771-836771 GCA_039877035.1 Silurus lanzhouensis | reverse complement strand
TGCCTCAGATGTGTGGAGAGATCCCGTGTTCCTGTCTCAGGCCCCGTGCTTGGAGTTCCTGGTCATCGCTTAACGATTACGACAGATGCGTCCCTCACGGCCGCTCCGCACAAGGTCTCTGGGAAATGCCTCATCACACATTGCATATCAATTGCATGGAGATTCTGGCCATGCTTCAAGCATTGAAGCATTTCTTCCAGACCTCAAGAGCTACCATGTGTTGGTCCATATGGACAACACATCAGTGGTTCCTACATTAACCACCAGGGGGTCTGCGATCTAAAAGCTGGCACTTCAGATCCTCCTGTGGGCCCAGGGCAAGCTGCTCTCCTTGAGGGCAGCGTATATCTCAGGCCACTTAAATGAAGGAGCAGACGCTCTCTCGAGACAAGGGCCAAGGCCCAGGGAATGGCGACTCCACCCTGAGGTGGTGGAGCAAATTTGCGAGAGATTTTATAGAGTTCAGGTGGACCTGCTTGTGATTCGAGAGACATCACACCATCTCCCCTGGTTTTCCTTGAGGCCGCGCCTGTACATCTTAAGCCCTGGACGAGTAGGTTGTACACCGGCGAGATGGTGCCTGTTCACAGCATGGTAGTATCTGCACCAATTGGATCCAGTTAACTGCCCGGTTGGTTCAGTGCTGGAATTCCTTCAGGAACAGTTCGCCAAAGAGTTGGCTACTTCCACCCTAAAAGTCTATGTGTCCGCCATTGTGATGTACCATGCCAGCCTTGCGGGCAGTTGCCGGGTAAGAAGTACGGAGGCTACGGCCTCTGGCACGACCTAGAGTGCCTGCATGGGACTTGGCTGTCATCTTGAAGGCACTATAGGAGCCTACTGTCAAGCATTAGCTGAGGTGCTTTGGAGGATCCTTACAGTCAAGACTCCTGGCTATTTTCTCTGTCAAGAGAGTGGAAGATCTTTAGGCCCTCTCTGTGGCCCCTCTTTTCTGTAGTTTATTCCTGGCATGGCTGGTGCCTTCCTTTACCCTAGAGTAGGGTATGTTTCCAAGGTACTTTTGGTCATCCTTCAACATGCTATGCTCCAGGCATTCTTCCTCCTTCTTTCCAGGCCCTAGACCAGAAAAAGCTGAACCGACTTTGTCCGGTGCGAGCACTGAACATATACGTCTACAGAACAAGTCTGTGGAAAAAGTCAGAGCAACTGTTTGTCTGCTATGGCTTTCAGAGGGGAGAGGCCTCTCTGTGAACCAGCAGACGCTCAGCTGATGGATTGTGGATGCTATTTCATCCTTCTATGAGTCCTCTGGTCGCTCGCTCCTTTCGGGGTTAGAGCTCACTGGCCCCGGAGTGTGGCTGCCTTTAAGGCTGGTCTTCTGGAGTTTTTCTTGAAGACATCTGCAACGCTGCGGACTGGTCCACCCCGCTGACCTTGTCAGGTTTTTTTCACCTTAGTGCCACTCCTGGTCCTTTGAACTAGTTGTGGCCATCCACACTAGGCAGGGACTGGCGTGATTGGACTCTCGTTTCCGAAGTGTTGTTGACACAGCTCGAGTCTCTGGGTTACGTAACCATGGGTTCCAGAGGGAACAAGATGCTGGGTCATCATGCCACACTGCCCTTTTCAGGAGCTAGCGTTGGTTTCACTTCATGTGCGTTTTATAGCTTCCAGGTCATAATGTCACTATGCCAGTAACACGCACATGTGCGTTACAAAAGCATTGTTAAAGCAGGGTCTTGTTCCCTCAGGGAACCAGGGTTACATACTTAACCCAGATATATTATTACAGCTAAAATAAAGTCTTAAAAGATAACAGGCCTTAAATGATCGTTAATAAATAATATAAATAGTATATCAGTAATTTGCAGGTAAATAATTAACTTGAAGCTTAAATAAGTAAGTAGAAAAGAAAAGATCTTAAACACTTGGAACAAT
Source organism: Silurus lanzhouensis (assembly GCA_039877035.1). Taxonomy (NCBI): domain Eukaryota; kingdom Metazoa; phylum Chordata; class Actinopteri; order Siluriformes; family Siluridae; genus Silurus; species Silurus lanzhouensis. Next base: position 834,872 of record JBCEWE010000164.1, on the reverse strand, counting down.
CATAATAATGCTCTCGCATAGTATAATATTCTTAAAAAAAGATCAATAAGATTTTTATGGCTGGAAATTAGTGATGGGGAAATCAGATCATTTTAGTGACTTGATTCTTTGAATCTCATTCATTAAAATAAACAAAACGTTTTGAGTCATTTCGTTCATTTCCGTTCTTTAATCCTTTATTCTCCTACCAGTACATAACCTACAGACATTTCGCGATGCTTTGTTTATGTGCGTCCAGTAGAAAATGGGCGAATCACTCTTTGAGACGACTCGTTCTTCTGAGTCACATTAAAGAATCTTTTAAAATGAACAAATCGTTCGTGAACAACCGTCATTACTAGAAATAAGATTGTAATTCCTGACTAGATGAGGAGTTCTTGCAGTGCATGTACATGGGATGAGTCCAGTGTCAGCATTGCATTTTTTTGTCCTGTTCGCTCTAAAATATAAAGAATGAAGAGCGATTGGAGAGAGAAGAAGCGTTTACAGCTATATTATAAGTGAGGTCATGACGTTCATTATTACAGCAAAGTCACAGCTGATTTGTGGATTGCGTTTGGTAGGAAGGTGTTGATTAATTGAACAGCCGCTCCGACATTTACATTAACAGCATTTGGCAGATGCCTTTATCCAGAGCGACTTACATTTATCTCAGTATACAGCTGAGCAGTTGAGGGTTAAGGGCCTTGCTCAAGGACCAGCAGGAGCAGCTTGGTGGTGCTGGGATTTAACCCAACAACCTTCTCATTATTAGAAGGCCAACATCTTTATCCACTGAGGTACCACTTCCCCACTAGGTCGTAATAATATGTAATTGTTTCCATAGTAACAATTTATACAAATAATGCTCCTCATTAAATAATGTGTTGTAGAAAAGCTTGATGAAGATGGAAGGAGTCTCCGATGTCAGTGCTGCATTTTTTGCTTTGCTGAGGCTGCTGAGAAAACGACTGTTTAGAGCTGCTACAACAGTAGCAAAAACAGGATTGATCTCACTCAAGGAGAAGGCTGTGAGTTCAAATCCCACACCAAGCAGCAACTCTTGGGCCCCTGAGCAGGGCCCTTAACCCTATAGCTGATCAGTTATATAAATGAGATACAAATGTAAGTCGCTCTGGATAAGGGCGTCTAAAAATGCTTTAAATGTTCACAAACTCGCACCATAGAAGCCCCGCAAAATTAAATGTATATGTAACGAGATAAAAAATGTGTGGTGAAAGTAATGTCACCCTGCCGCTGATTACTTTACTGTAACCTCAGCACATACGCAGTGTTTCTGCCAGTAATGACTGTGTTCTGAATATAACCCGAGCTTCAAGTCATCTTTCAGAGATTACTGTATATTCCCAAGTTTAATATTTTTGTTATTCTTAAGGTCAAATCTCCAATTAATTCCAGGCACAAGTGAAGTTATTTTCTTCAAAGTGCTACCACACACAGACACACACACACACACACACACACACACACACACACACACACAGACACACAGACACACACACACACACACACACACACACACACACACACACACACACACACACAAACCCGGATTTAATGCAAATCGACAAATTCCCCAACTTTCAGAACTAATTAAGAGCTCAGTATCAGCCCGGATCGCTCATATACATAATGCCTGTCTCCGAGTCTACAATTCTGCACCGTAACACACTCAGCTGGCTGTCCTTCAGACCTTCAGTCCTCCAAGACCTGAGAGAAAGTCATGGTGGATGACAGGGATTGTGTTGTTCCGGTTGGATAAAAAATGGCAGGAAATCAGTTGTTGCTTTGTGAGCTGAAGTGAAGCATTTGTTATGTCCGTATAGGTTCCTTTTTTATTCTTCATTGTTGAAATGTTCAACTAATAATTGTCTGGATGGCGATGTTCTCATTCTCTCTCCAGTAATCAGCAGTGGACAAATTACAGTACAGTAGTAAAAATATCAATGCCCTCCATATACTGTATATAACCTCAGTAACAGTAGTCCAGAAATCTCTACATCTGTACTTTCATAATGTAAAAATAAAAAAAATCAATAGATAGTACTATAATAGATAGTACTATAATATCTATCTATCTATCTATCTATCTATCTATCTATCTATCTATCTATCTATCTATCTATCTATCTATCTGTCTGTCTGTCTGTCTGTCTGTCTGTCTGTCTGTCTGTCTGTCTGTCTGTGTATCCATTCATCCATCCATCCATCTATCTGTCCGTCTGTCCGTCTGTCCTTCTGTCTCTGTCTGTCTGTCTGTCTGTCTGTCTGTCTGTCTGTCTGTCTGTCTGTCTGTCTGTCTCCATTTGCTGTTATCAGAAGCTTAATTCTTCTGAGATGTTCCAGATTTTGTGGAGATTCATTCAGCTACGAGGGTGTTATTAAAGTCAGGTACTGATGGAGGTGAGAAGGTGAGGAGGTTCTCTAGGTGCAATCAGCGTTCACATTTATCTCATATGCGTTTAATAGCGTTGGAGCTCTATAACATGAGATCCTCCACTCCAATCTATAAAAAAGCAGATCTTGAAAAGATAGATAGATAGATAGATAGATAGACAGACAGACAGACAGACAGACAGACAGACAGACAGACAGACCAGTAGGAATAAAACTCCTCTTTTTACATTTCTTCTTGTGTAAAGTACTGAAAGTTCTCGTTTTTGAATGTTCAGTATGAACAGTGAAAGTAGTGATGTATGAAAACTCTCTGTGAATAATTAATGGAGTTCAGTGTTCCATTCTCCTGCACATCAAGATCGTTATATGGAAAGTGCTCTCTATAGTCACACATCCAGTGAGAGATCCCTTCCTCCACACGGCGAGGAACGGCATGTTCTTCTGAAATGGAGAAAAGTAAAAAATTATGATCACACATTATAATGTAGTGAAGGAAAAGTTGATGATAAAGTTCAGAGAGCTGGAAAATGCACTTCGTGACTTTCCACCAGTGCAATATAACGCTGTGAAAAACTCATGAGCTTCACAAGATTGAGCAGCAAAAGGTTCTCATAATCGTCCTAAACTGTCATGATATCTATTTTAATAGATATTAATTCGTTCATTTAGGAAGTTCTCTAATCAGCCAGTCACATGACAGGAAC
>JBCEWE010000164.1:789271-824271 GCA_039877035.1 Silurus lanzhouensis | reverse complement strand
TATTACATTGCATATTACATTGATTCCCACTTGCACATATCCATGTATGAGATCTATAAATTCTGCATCTCACCCTGACTGTATTTTAATGTGATCTTGTCACCAAAACTTAGTCCTAGTGCACGTGAGCACACCTGATCGTAAAACCCAGTCTGATTCTGTATGCGGAACCAGGTCACGTATTTTTCATATACAGACTTTATCCTCTCCATAATTCCTCTTTTCATCACTCGATATTTGCAATATGGATCTTATGGTACAAAAGGTCCTGTATATTATATCCACACTGTCTGCACTCACGGCTTGGGAGTTTTGTAGATGGAGCTCTGATTATTCTAAAACTTGCTAGTTGTTGTGTCAGATTTGACATTTGATTAGATTGGATTCAACTTTATTAGCAGAGTACAAGTACAGGGCCAATAAAATGCAGTTAGCATCTAACCAGAAGGCACGAAAGCAATGTATATAAATAAATAAAAACAAAGGTGGGCGTGTAACGGTACACAAAGTTCACCGGTCCGGACGTACCTCGTTTTTTTAAGCCGGTTCAATTTAGTTACAGGAAATGAGAAACCTTTTTTTTTTAACGTTTTTTAATTAACGCAGTTTGTTATTATTGTGTGAACATCAACAGTTGACATTTTAAAACAATTGAAAAAATATGCCTGCTTGGATCAATAATATATAAAATAATACTTTGTAATATTTTATAAAAAAAAAAAAAAATATATATATATATATATATATATCTTCTTCTTCTTCTTCTTTCGGCTTCCCCCATTAGGGGGCGCCACAGCAGATCATCCGTCTCCTTACCCCTCTGTTCTCTAAATCTGCCTCTGTCACACCAACTACCTGCATGTCTTCCCTCACCACATCCATAAACCTCCTCCTTGGTCTTCCTCTTTTCCTCCTTCCTGGTGTCTCCATCCTCAGCATTCTCCTACTGATATACCCCATGTCCCTCCTCTGCACATGTCCAAACCATCTTAATCTCACCTCTCTCACTTTGTCTCCAAAACGTCCTACATGCGCTGTCCCTTTAATAAACTCATTTCTAATACTGTCCATCGTCGTCACTCCCAACGAACATCTCAACATCTTCAGCTCTGCTACCTCCAGCTCCACCTCCTGTCTTTTACTCAATGCCACTGTCTCTAAACCATACAACATCTCAGGTCTCACCACAGTCCTATAAACTTTCCCTTTCACTCTCACAGATACTCTTCTATCACAAATCACTCCTGCTATCACTCTTCTCCACCCACTCCACCCTGCCTGCACTCTTTTCTTCACTTCTCTAACACACTCACCATTACTCTGCACTGTTAACCCCAGGTACCTGAACTCCTTCACCTTCTCCACCTCTTCTCCCTGCAACTGCACCCCTCCACTGCCCTCCCTCTCATTCACAAATGTACTCTGTCTTACTCCTACTGACTTTCATTCCCCTTCTCTCCAGCGTGTACCTCCACCTCTCCAGGCTCTTCTCAACCTGCTCACTACTCTCACCACAAATCACAATATCATCCGCAAACATTATAGTCCACGGAGACTCCTGTCTGACCTCGTCCTTCAACCTGTCCATCACCACTGCAAACAGGAAATGGCTCAGGGCCGATCCTTGATGCAGTCCAACCTCCACCTTGAGCCAGTCTGTCGTTCCTACTGCACACTTCACTGCTGTCACACTGTCCTCATACATGTCCTGCACCACCCTCACATACTTCTCTGACGCACCAGACTTCCTCATACAATACCACAACTCCTCACTCCACCCTGTCGTACGCTTTCTCTAAATCCACAAACACACAATGCAGCTCCTTCTGACCTTCTCTATACTTCTCCATCAACATTCTCACAGCAAATAATGCGTCTGTGGTGCTCTTCCTCGGCATGAAACCATACTGTTGCTCACAGATGGTCACCTCTTCTCTCAGCCTGGCTTCCACTACTCTTTCCCATAACTTCATGGTGTGACTGATCAACTTTATTCCCCTGTAGTTACTGCAGGTCTGCACATCTCCTTTATTCTTATATATTGGTACCAGCACAATAGCAACCATGTGATTAACCAACCTATTTGTTAGCTCCTTCTTTTAAGTATGGGGCAGCATGATGCCCACCCTAGTGGACATTTATTAGCACTTGTTTCAATAATAATAACAGAGGTGGGAGACTCGAGTCATATGACTTGACTCGAGTCAGACTCGAGTCACATTTTTCTGGACTTGAGACTTACTTGACTAGATCTCTGAAAAGACTCGACTTGACTTTAGACTTGCTCCTTGTGACTTTAGACTTGACTCGGACTTGTGCCTATTTACTTGAAATGACTTGTGGAAAATATTTTTTTTCAAATATTGTGATTTTTTTATATATTTAAGAATGGACTATATATTTTCCAATAAGTCGGCAAACCCAATCCACTCTTCCGCATGCGTAAACCGCTAGACGCTATCCGGAAGCCGCTTGCCGCCTGCCAAAACAGCAGATCCCTCCGCGGACAAGACAACATGTACACCGCAACAACACCAGCCCCACCCCCGAGGATAATAAAGTTCGGGTTTAGAGATTACGCGTACATGGCCAGTTTGATTTTTTGCAAACGCAATTCACTGTAATTTGCCTTCACATTGGCATTATTTTAAACTGTCCAAACATCACAGTTTAACATTGAAGTGGTCAAGGGTTAAAGTTGTTATGGCCAAATACATAAATCTGGTTTAATGTACGGTAAATTTCTCCATAAATACTGGGGCATGACCTGATAGTTTTATTTTTTTTACATTATTAAAGATATTAGAAAATGTATGAAAAGCCCTAGAGTAACATGATCATAATAGTTTGTGGATAACTCTTAACAGAGCAAACAATGTTGGGTTCATCACCTTTTAAAAACCACTGCCTCACTTGTACAGGAAGATTTTTTTTTTTTCTGATATTGATATTCTACTTTGAGTATGCAACCCATTGTTTGGTGTCTGATGAGATGACAGAGTATACTTTACAATTATAGGTATTATTATTACTATATGTTGAGATGGGGACATGTGACTGTTCACTCCATGTTTACACAGATACATCAGGGTATTGATAGATAGAAATGATCCAGTTTAACAGCTGTAGTTCTGACTCCTCCTGAGAAGGGAACATCAGCACATTCCACTGTCTAAAAAACTTACAATTAATTCTTGTTTACTTGTTCATTTAATATATTTTTTATTTTAGAGCATTTAAAGTGCTTCTTAACGATATTTTATTACACACAAGTTAATTTATTTATTTTTGTTACCCATCATCAGCCCTCTGTGTCTAAATAAGTAATAAAAGTCCCTGAGTTAAAAAATGTGTCAAACAAATCTGTGTGCGACTTGGTATGACTTGATGACTAAGTTGCGACTTGACTTGACTTGACTTGACAAAGAGTATGACTTGACTTGACTTGACTTGACCCTTACAACAGAATGACTTGACTTGACTTTGACTTGCAATGTTAAGACTTGGACTTGACTTGAGACTTTCATTTGGTGACTTACTCCCACCTCTGAATAATAATAATAATAATAATAACAACAATATGTAGTTGAGGCACAAAGCACATCTGTCAAACAACGACATTTTGTAAATAGTTGATCATTTAGAAAAGGTCAATAAAAATATCCGTGGAATTTAAAATGTGCCCAAGTTGTGAACTTTATGAAGATAAATATTCGTTTTGCATCACTGCCCCTAAAGATGAGGCATCACTGCCCCCAGACTCCACCGAGGTTCATTCCTCTCTCTTTCTTTAACCTTTAACAACCTCATTTACATATGAAATGGTGGAAATCCCAAACTAAAAAAAAAATGTTAAATATGTGTCTTCGACATTACAAACAGAGCGGCGGTGCAGAGGCAACGAAGGCAGAGAGAAAGAGAGAGACCGTCAGTATGGCCAGAACCCAGAGAGTCGTCAGTAGACTGATAAATCTAACTATGTTTGGATTGAATTGGAACCTCTCACGTTGTTAACCGAGCGTACCAGTTAGCGGTGTGTATTTCCTGATGAAACACACTTCATGAAAAAAAAAAATACAATAAAAACTGCCTGCACCCTTTAGCACTCATCTACAGAACGATTTCTATTTCCTTAATATTTGCACACCATTAGCGTTCGTACGGGGGGATGAGCCACCCTGAGCAATTAAACTCCAGATTCATACTTGTGAAGTGAATTGATGTAAAAGCAGCCTGATTGCTGTGCAGTATTAAAAAAATAAATAAAAAACGAGCTTTCCCTCCTTTCACGCTTCTTTCACTTCTTTACACGTTTCCTATTAGAATAAAACAAAAAAAAGAAGTAGCCCAATTTCATGGAAAGACCAAAACATCTGGCTGTGAAGCTCTGAGCAAAATACGCTGGACTCATTTACACCTGCGGACAGAATTCACATGCAAATCTGCCAGAATTTGCTAATTGGCTAAAGTTTAATACATCAAACCGAATGTGCAGTCCGACACGTTGCCAATTTCCACCTTTTCTTTTTTGGATCGCTTCCCAATTTGCCCAAACTGCTCGTTTAGGCATGAACAGAGCGTTGAAGCGTTATAAAAAAAAATGTTCATTTGGTATTTCAATTGCTCAGACTTTTACAAATGTGACACTCTACGTGCACTTTTCAGTTTTAAATGCACTTCCAGGCTGAGGGAAAACATGCCACAGGGACACTCCTTCAGGTTTCTTTCATTAGAGGGTAGAAGTTCTTTCAGTTGCTTATTGGCATGTGATGTTGGCCCAGGTTTTTTAGCTTCAGCAGAAGTGTAAAAAAAAAGGACACAACAAACAAGAAATGGTCAAGTGATTTGCACATGGAGCAGATTGGGTAAGCGTGAGCAAAAAGATCAGCAGCCAAATCTAAAAAAATAACTATGAAGTGGCATTAAAAGGTTTGGAGACTCGCTGTTTTTACAGGAAAGTACTTTATTTATCTATGTTTCCACACGGTCTCCTTCAAAATAGTCCCCCTGCACTGCAAAACAGCGCCCCCCAGTGTCCTCCACCGATCATCATGCACGAACGTTTTCGACATTTTCGGGGGTCGTCATCTTCAAGTTCTTCCACTCTTGAAACGAGCGTGCTGCTCAAAACACCTCGTTGCGGCGTCGCCGTATGTCTGACGTATGTCACGTGAAACGTCTGTGTGGCAGATTTGCCCCGTTTCATGCAGAATGTCACGTTTGCTCTTTGTTCTGTTACCAAGTTTCACCAAACTTTTTGATACCGCCTCGTAAGAGGCTCTGGACAGATGCAGTGGCAGATTATCTCAGGTTTTAATAAACACATTACAAAATCGATCAGTCTTAAAGTCAGATGAAAGTCGGGCGATCAGCAAACAGGAGGTATAGGATATTTTTTAACTGTGTTTGTGTGTGTGATTGTAAATGCTGTACTGATTATAAGCATGTTTGAAGGCTGCAGTCTTGCTGGGAAATGGAGTCTGAGTCAGGAAGTGGCCTGACATCACACGGATACACGAATCTACGGTCGTTTCTAAACACACACACACACACACACGCGCACACACACACACACACATGCACCCTTATCACCGTTTTTATGTGACAGAATACAGTTTGTTATGAACCTATAACCTGATCTGGATCTTTTACCGATGTCAGGACTAAACCTCACTGGCTTTTTCTACACATTTATTGATGAACCCTTTATTAAATCAGGGCCAGAAGCTTCTTAAAGCAATTAGAGCTCGTCTGTAAAACCCGAACGTTGTTAAGCCAGTTGCTGGTTCACTGATTACACACGTCTGTGCAAAGATCCACCGGATGTTTCAGCATGATTAAGACATTATGTGCGAAAGGACATGATGTAAGATGAAGCCTTTTATACAAACGGAGTGAGCGCACGCTTTATTTACGACCCTGTATTTGTTTCCATGGCAATTAAACACTAGTCCTCTGTATTCATATAAATCACAAAGACTCGATTTGTTCTACTTCAGGGCTGAACATCCAGTTTTTAAAATGACCTTCCGGTATGAATTTGATGTTATGCTTTTATTGTGGTTTTCATTGCTGTCAAGAAGCACAGTGTCCATCTAGAGCTCCTTTAGCAACAAGTGCACTTCAGAACAGCCGGCTGTCTGGTTACAGGAACAGAAAATGAGTGCAAGCACATGGACGAGAAGACTCATTGTTTATTTTAGTCAATCCTTAGTCCTGGCTTCTTCACCTTTTTCTTCTGGTTTGATGATAGGAGGATGAATAATGGGTGTAGTGGAGGAGTGTTACGCTGTACGCTTTAAACCCTTCAGCTTCGTTCTGCTGTATTGTCTGGAGATTGCAGCCAATATTGCAGCGAGATCAAGTTCTGTGTTGTGAGCCGCCGTATTCACTTTTCCGATCTCCTGCTCTCGGCTAAGAGATGTGCTGTTGCATAACAAATTGAACCCGTGATAATGGCTTATGTAACTAGTTGCACATTTTGAAAGAAAAAAAGAGAAACTCTGCATTGAGTGCAACTGTATGGTACGTCTGTCTCAGAGCAAACAGACATACAGAGTGCGTTCATGAACTAAAGGAAGTGACATTTAAGCTTGAATTGATCTTTTATGAAGGTCTGAGATGGATTTTATTGGAATCTTTTTTTTCTTTCACCAAGATGGTCACCATGGAAATGCCAATGGCAAGAACAGACAGAACAGTACAACTATTGCAATGCAGTAAACCTGCAGCACAAGAATCATCAGAAGGAAACAGTGTCAGGCCGTGCATTTCACCCCTAGACCTTCAGTGATGTTCTACCTCAACCAATCCACCTCTTAATCCCATCATCATGACTCCACATCTACAGAAAGCATCAGTATAATAGAGAAGTGCAGTAGATCAGAGCTGCATCACACACAGGATCTCATACAGTCACAATGAACATCATCACTAAAGCAACAAACACAATGATCACAATTCAACACGTCTCCTTTCACTGGAGCCACAACTGCACCCCCACATACATCATCCCCAGCAGAATCACACACACACACACACACACACACACACACACACACACACACACACACACACACACACACACACCTCCACACACATCATCTCCAGCAGAATCACACACACACACACACACACACACACACACACACACACACACACACACACACACACACACACACACACACCTCCACACACATCATCTCCAGCAGAATCACACACACACACACACACACACACACACACACACACACACACACACACACACACACACACACACACCCCTCCACATACATCACCTCCAGCAGAATCACACACACACACACACACACACACACACACACACACACACACACACACACACACCTCCACACACATCATCTCCAGCAGAAACACACACACACACACACACACACACACACACACACACACACACACACACACACACACACACCTCCACATACATCATCTCCAGCAGAAACACACACACACACACACACACACATACACACACACACACACATACACACACACCTCCACATACATCATCTCCAGCAGAAACACACACACACACACACACACACACACACACACCTCCACATACATCATCTCCAGCAGAATCACACACACACACACACACACACACACACACACACACACACACACACACACACACACATACACACACACACACACACACACCTCCACATACATCATCTCCAGCAGAATCACACACACACACACACACATACACACACACACACACACACACCTCCACATACATCATCTCCAGCAGAATCACACACACACACACACACACACACACATACACACACACACCTCCACATACATCATCTCTAGCAGAATCACTGATATTAATTTAATCCAATAGATTTGTACGGTTTTCCTGGGGATTTAAAACAAAGGCAAATTGTGTTTTTGTGCAAAATTCTAGAGGGAAGAAAACGCAAAAGTATAAATTGCGCATGGAAAATCTTAACAACTGTTGCGAACTGTTTAGGTGACCTTTCCTTACAATGTCCGGCTTTTCTTCAAAAGTCCGTCTGCGACCAAATCAGTTTCTTCCAACCTGTCAGTCATTGTGGAATAAAGACCGTTCAGTCAAAGGACGTGAAAATGCTGACGTTATTGGGCGCCTGCTAGACGGCCCCGGTGTCGCCAACTCGCAATCTGATTGGATAGAAACTCGAACCAAAACGTACACTTCTAGGAGCAGCGCAACCGAGAGAAACGCTATGAAATAAAGAGACATGGAGTCTGTTTGCCACCTGCGAGAAGATTGTGGTTTACATTACACACGTGAATAACAACATGGCACCATGTTACATGATGCCATGGTGCCATGTTTCCTTTACATATGACAACAAAATTGTAAAATAAAAAGGTCTTGGTGCACAAAAGACCTCTAAAAGATTCCCATGAATCACATTTATCACCTGCATAACTACACAAGGCGTAAACATTATCGATTTCCATCTTTTGGAAGCTCATGATCTGATTTTAGTCCAGACGTTTCATCTCGTAGCAGCAGCTACGTGTTGCTCTATAAAGTTCGTGGGTTATCATGTTTTTCTTCAAGGTAACGTATAGATGTTTTTTCTATTTTTTTTCATGGAACAATGGCTCTAATTTGATCAGACTGACATGCAATCAAGCCGCGTTGAGCTCGGTGTCTCATCATAATTCTCAGGGTTTCAATGCAGCAGGTTCATAACTGAATGCAGCGTGATGATCTGCTTGCGACACCTGAATATCAGGATCATCATTCCGAAGAGGGTTTCGTGAATATTTGTCTAATTTGGATCAATGTGCTGCATTCGACGAGCGAACGTGTCTTTTTTTACTGCCTTTTGTCTGATGTGGTTCGAGAACTTGCTATAGACTCAAATTAGATACATCAATAAAATAAAATATAAATAATAATAATAATAATAATAATAATAATAATAATAATCTGCACGTGTTTTAAGCAAATGTATTTTTTTAACTATTGAAAATCTGCCAGTTGTAAATAGTCATATGTTTCCTGTGAATCTTTGGTGAGATGATATGATTGGAAGTTCACTCTCGGGATTGGCTAGAATTTAGGGGTTCGGTCTCTAGCTTCTGGGTGGACCTACGGTGCCACTAAGATAATGATATGGTTTTCTTTTGAGTCTGATTTCTGTCGAGGTTTTTTCCTTATGACGTCTCAGGGAGTTTTTCCTTCACCACCGTCACCACTGGTTCACTCATTAGGGACAAACTTAGAATTATAAAGAACAAACGTTTAACTGCTTTATCTCTGTAAAGCTGCTTTGAGACAACGTCCATTGTTAAAAGCGCTCTACAAATAAAAGATAATTTTGGAAAGAAGCGTGAAAAGCCTGTGGCATGGGTCCCCAAACTACGGCTATTTTATTAACTAATTATATAAATATATTTCTAAATTAATATATGTATATTTATTTCCTTTAGCGTTTTTTCATGATCCAATACTGTTTTTTTGTAATAAAGTGTTAAGGAGTGTTAAGTTTGTTTGTTTTTATCCAGTATCCATTTTAAAAGAACTATCAGTTAAGTAATCGCTTCTCGGCGAGTACGATCCAACCTAGTTATCGTTATCAGTAAAATACACTATCGGTCGACCTGTAGTTATAAACGCAGCCTAATTATTTCAGCTTCGCTCAACGACCACGTGCACATGCATAAGCGAGTAAAGGTTTTGATTTCAATAGCAATGAATATGAAATAATGGCAGTAATATTGATCTTTTAATAGGCGATATATCAAAGTGACGCTCATACGGTGCAGAACAAAATAATAAACCAATCCAGTATTAGGAGGCAAAAGTCATTTTCTGTTAAAGTAAAAAGAAAAATGATGTGTCCCTCACAGAAAATACAAACCGTGTGCTATGGTATTGAGTAAACTCCAGTGGGAGGAGCTTCATGCAATAGGAGGAGTTCTGTATAAATGAAGTACATTTTTGTTGGAAATGAACAAATCTCAAGACCATAAATGGCTTCGTACAGGTTTTGTGCCCAATATGGGAAAAGATTGCATTCTGTGTACAGTATGAAAGAGAAAATGAAGGTAATAAGCGCAGATCATTTACAGAGACACAATAAAAAGGAAATTACTGGAGAAAATGAAGAAGAAAATGAAGGCATAACGCCCCGATTCATCGTTGTTGGTGTGAAGCAGATGGCAAACATGTAATATTATACAGATGAATCAAATCATTTGTTTTGCATGGAGAGGTGTTAACTGGGGGACCGCAGTCCAGGTGCAGATTCCACGATGAAGTGTGAACATCAAGTCCTGAGGTGGAGCTTCAGTTGATCAGATTTCGTCGATTTCGGTGCTACCTTGATGAAGATGAGTTTTCTTTTGAATCTGGTTCCACTCAAGGTTTTCTTCCTCATGAAGTCTTAGGGAGTTTTTTTTCTTCACCACCGTCTAAATTCATTAGGGATGAACTTCTAATTTTAAGGAAGAAAGTTAAACATGCTTTTATACAGCTTTAAAACCGCTTTGTCTCACTTAAGCTGCTTTGAGATGGTGTTCATTGTTAAAAGCACTCCAGAAAATGAAGCTGAATTGAATCGAATTTTTTTGTTTATGCAGCACGTCTCATGAATGTTACACTGGATTCAGATCTAAAAAGTTAGAAAGCGTCCACACCTGTGTCATGTTCCTCAAACGGTTCCTGAACAATTTCTTCCCAGGAGCATTTTCCTGTTTAGGAAGTTGGTCAAACATAAAAAACAAACCTTCACATCAACACCGGGAGCCAATGCTTTAAAGCAGAACTTCCCGATGTGCATCCTGGTGCCATTTCATCCCTGCATGCCCACACACCCGGCCGTCCACATGATGTAAAAGAAAATGTGATTTATTAGACCAGGCCAGTCTTCATCAATGTTGAGAAATGAATGTTCTCCTGATTGCATGATATATTTCCCATCTCCTCCAGGTGCCTCCATAACAAGATCATCAACGTTATTCATTTCACCTGCCAGTGGGATTATTGTAATTGCTGATTGTTTACAGTACGCTGTTTCCGGAGAAGCCGTTTCGAAGTAAATTTGATTCCAGGGTTTCCCTGGCCAGATGTCTTCACAAAATCATGATACTGTAATAGAAAGCGATGATTCTGTCCTCTCACCTCTCTGCGCTCATCCTTTGTGTTTTGTTCGGCACAAAGAGGCCGTGAATTGTGGCTCTGCCCTTCTGTCAGTCCTGCTTGGCTCGCGGTGCTGAGGTGAGATGAGCCTGTTGACTGTGACCTCCCGAACCAAAGACGCTTCCTGCCTTAGAATCAAACGCTTATCTGGAGGCAGGGTGACACATTATTTAGCGGCCGGGAAGATCCCCTGAGGAGTTAACACGCAGGGAGGACGTGGGGTACATTTAATGAGAGATTCCACACAATACACACTGCACAGCACCGTTAAACAGAACAGCTTTGTTTAGAACCGCACGCAGTTCTTTTTTGTTCCTTCATGTCAAGCAGCCGTTATTGTCATTTCAAGCTAAAGCAGTGCAGTGCAGTGAAATGAATCGCAGGACCAAGGTGCTCCGTCAGACAACATAAATTAACAAAAGGAACACAGAACTACACAGAACTAACAACACAAAGTGCACATGTGCAACATTTAGTGCGGAAAAATAAAAAATACCATAAGGCAACAGACAACAGCGAACATGAGACAAGGTACAGAACAGTGAGGTACAGAAGATTGTGCAAATGGATTGTCAGAATAATAATAACAGTTTTTGTATTTTTTTTGCCGTTTTTTGTGTGTGTGTGTGTGTGTGTGTGTGTGTGTGTGTGTGTGTGTGTGTGTGTGTGTGTGTGAGTCAAAATGCTGGTGGCTTTACAAATGCAGCATGTGGTGTAAATGTCCATGAGGTTATTTTAGCTGAAATTTGATGTTTGGTTGATCTGATTGCTAGAATAACATTGGGACACCAGACTTTTCCAACCATATGTGTTTCCTCCCCAAACTTCTTCTTCTTCTTCTTCTTTCGGCTGCTCCCATTAGGGGGCGCCACAGCGGGTCATCGGTCTCCATACCCCCCTGTCCTCTACATCTGCTTTTTTCAAACCAACTACCTGCATGTCTTCCCTCACCACATCCATAAACCTCCTCCTTGATCTTCCTCTTTTCCTCCTTCCTGGTGGCTCCATCCTCAGCATTCTCCTACTGGTATACCCCATGTCCCTCCTCTGCACATGTCTCCAAAAACGTCCTACATGTGCTGTCCCTCTAATAAACTCATTTCTAATTCTGTCCATCGTCGTCTCTCCCAATGAACATCTAAAGTTTGTGTTATATATAATTTAATATTTAACCCCAATCTTCAGGGTTAATAGTGATATAACAGAGAACGTTTTCTTTATATAAGATGGTCATCATTACATGCGACAGCATAAGCATTGATTCCCTTTCGCGCTCCTCCACACCAAATCTGGAACTACTGACCATCAAATGCCTGCCCTTATCTACCTCGGGAATTCAGCTCAGTCATAGGCAGTGGCGTTTATATTCCACCCCAAGCGAACAGTGACTGGACGTTAGCTAACAGGATACTAGGTAAGGAATCGCGGTGTGCGCATGCCCTCAGCCTGTTCCTGACGCCGGCTTTTTGTTCCAGACTCCTTTGTTCTTTCTTAGGATCTCACTCGGCCAGCATGGGTCTGGGTTTAAAAATGCTAAAAAGTGAGTAGATGGTACACCAATAGATATAAGTGGCTCTGTCATATGTAATGATGACCAAATAAACAAAAACAAAGCCGGAGCAGTCAACCTCACTGGCGCCACCTTGACTCGGTTTCTCATGTTATTAACTTTTTAAAGATTATAATTTTATAAGCTTAATCTCAGCTCCTGCCGAGTGTCCGGTTTATTACAATCTACAATCTGAATTTACTGAGAATGATGAAGTTCTGCATAAACACCAGGCTTTAAAGCCACCTGGCTTCAGTCTTTTTCCTCTTCGCTGATGTTTTTGACATGATTTTCATCGCTGCATCCTAAGCATCTCAGAAACCCTCAGCATTTCATTCCCTAATGAGCCTATATACAGCGACACATCCACAGCGGTGACAGAAGAGGATCTGGATCCAGCCTCATTAATCCAGAGTCATTTCCCCTTTTAGTAAGTGAGAAAAAGCAGCAGTGCGAGGCATTCTGATGATCCCCTGTGTAGACATCTGCACCACTCGCGGTTTATTTAGCAGCAGAATCTCATAATCCAGCAGGTGTGAAGGCAGCCTGATGGATTTGATGAGGAATGCAGAGTAAACACCATCAAATGCACTCGACACCCAGCAGCGGCTGAATAAATGCGAGACGGAAGGAGAGCTCTCGCAGATTTTTGAGTAGAGATGCTCCCTTACAGCTCCAGGGTTCTTCTGGGTTCTCGTCAGGTTCCTCCTTCTGCCAAAAAACATAGACTGGCTAAGTGGTATTGCTCTTTCCAGTATTCCCAGTGTAAAGCACTTCCTGAATAATTTGGCTTGATTATAATGCAGTTTATTACCGAATTTAGTAGTGTAGTGGTAGACCTCATTCCTGGACATGCGCATGGGTTATGATCATATACAGCTGTTTCATTTTACTCTGCAGGTGTAATAAATTTAAACTGTTGATTTGATCCACACCGGTTTGGCGAAAATCCGCCTATGGCCACAACCTGCTTTATAACTGAACATCAGATGACTGTCAGTGTGCGTTAGTCTAATCGACTGCACTGAAACTTCCACAATCCCTAAAGGTTCCTCATCTGTCCGGATGAAAAGAACCCCTTTAGGGTTCTACAGTATGTGCAGAAGCTTATAACATCTACAGCATTTGGCAGACATTCTCATCTGGAGCCACTTAAAACTGAGCAGCTGAGGGCCCTTTTCAAAGACCCAGCAGTGGCAATGGGATTTGAACTCACAACCTTCTGATCTGAAGTCCACCATTTCAACCACTAAGCAAAAAAACTATTCTGTTTTATAAACGCTGTTTATTAACATCATTTTGTATTCTATTTGTATATAGATAGTACATACACACATCAGACCAACTTCTATATAACTCAGCATATTACAAAAAAGAGTGCCCCCTTTTGGTGAATTATTAACACATGTTTGGCTTATAGGATAAAAGGAAAGCCATTTTTTTTCTCACATCTTCACAGCACAGTGACATTCTTCTCCGCATATGCCAGTGATGTTATGAAGCTGTGGTCAGAGCACAGTGTCAGCCATGATGCAGCATCTCTAGAGCAGAAAAGTTTAAGGGCCTTGCTCAAGGGCCCAACAGTGGCAGCTTGGTGTTGCTGGGGCTTGAACCCCTGACCTTCTGATCAGTAACCCAGAGACCAAAAGTGTGATGAAATAACTTGACCTGCATTTTTAAATGTTGCTCAGTTGCTAGCAAAGGTTCTTTGTAAGCTAACATTTAGTTAGTCAGTCAGTTAGGTAGTTATTATTTGTTTTTTGTTTGTTAATTTTGCTATTTGTAAATTTAGCTTAAGATTTAACTGGTGAGTGAGTAAGTGAGTGAGTTTGGTAGGTAGGTAGGTTTACTTTAGCTATTTTGATCTGTTGAGCTATCTGGTAGAAATTCAGCCGTTAGGTTATTTATTTATTTATTTATTTATTTGTTTGTTTAGTTAATTTAGTGCATTTAGTTAGTGCACTCATTAGCTAGTTGGATAGTTGGTTAACTGTTTGGAAATGAAGCTGTTGAGATGAGTGGTGAGATGAAAGGAATGGACACCCATCCAAGTGCATTTGCATTAGCATTTGTTAGCTCAAGATCACTTTTAATGGGAAACTCAAAATGTACATTTACTATTTTTATCCAAAAATTAAATGTTATTGTAGAAACGCTTTAAACAAGACAGCTGGTTGAAATTCCCAGGGTTCTGAAATGAAAAAAAATTGAACATTGTGTGAATTTTTTCTAACAAACTCTGAAGTAAAGCAGGAGACCACATGAACATATTGATTTTCCAAAGATGAGGAACAAAGAAGTCATAAAATAGAAATCCTGGTGCACAGTGCATTTGGAAGAGTTATGCTAATGTTTTTGTAGCAACTTGGCTACATGCTAATGCTAGCTAACTAAGTGTATGAATGCAAAATTTTAAGAAAACATGAACATTTTTCATTCTGAGGGCTGAATTTACCCCCCTTTCTCCATAAATGAAGCTGGTAAAAAGCAAGACAAGAAGCATGCAGAGATGAAAAGCTAGGTGTTGGTGAGGACCAGGAGGAGAACGAGGGAATAACTGTAAAATTGAGAGGTATAAAGGATAAAAGTAAGACATTTTGACAGCAATAGAGGGGGAAAAAGAGAGAATGATTGCATGTCGACCACATCAGGCTTTATCACATCTCCTCCACCTTTACTTGTGCTCCGTATACGTCTCAGCAGGGCTCGTTGATACACATTATGCTCATAAATGTCTCGTTATCTCATCACAGATCAGCTCCTCCTCACCCCCCTCCCCTCCCACCGGGCGCTTTAATACCCTCCGCCCTCCAGCCTCTCTCAGGAGGACAGGTCTCCCAACCCGATGCTTCAGCAGAGCAGACAGAAAACAGCTGAGCGTGGCGTGATTAAGATCTGTGAAGTCCTCCTTTCGTTCCACTTCTCTGGCGCAGAGGCAGACAGATGGCGGGCAATATGCTAGCAGAGAAGATGTTTCATTCACAGATCACACCTCGCCTCAGAACTGGCAGTTCCGTGTTTTTTCTGTCATCTTGGTATCTACTTTGTAGCATCATTCCACATGCTGGCGTGAGTGTCGATGATGCAGAATTCCACTTATCGCATTTATGAATCAAATTATAACATAACACCATCTGCTAGCTTCTGACTTTTCCAGCCTTATGTGGTTCCTCCTGAAACTGTTAGCACAAAGTCTGAGATACACAGTTGTGTTTTGGTAGCATAACAATTTTACTTTAACTAGGAGACAAAAACCTGTTCCAGCATGAAAATGCTCCATGAAGATGCTTTCCATGGGAAAGATGGAGAGGAAGATCTCCTGCTATAGATTTTCAACACTCTTGTAGACCTTTGCGATGAATTGGAATGCTGACTGCAACCCAGGCTTCCTCACATCACCTACATCACATGGGAAGTGGAAGCTCAGTGAATAAAATGTTGGACTGCTGATCAGATGGTCATGGGTTCCCTCGAGCAAGGTCCTTAAATCTCAATAAAAAATACATTAGTACATGAATTTACTAACAACCATATGATTGAATGAACTCAAATCTCTACAACATCTAGAATCTAGAACATCTTACCAAAATCTATACATCTTCCCAGAAGACTGGAGCTTATTATAACTGAAAATGGAGACTAAATGTGAAATGTGATGTTCAAAAAGAGGCACATAGCAAACGAATGCTCAGGTGTGGGGAAGTAGAAGCTCAGTGGTTAAGATGTTGGACTTCAGAGACGCTTTTATCTTTACAGCACAGTGAAATTCTTCCTTTACATATCTCAGGATGCTGTGGTCAGAGTGCAGGGTTAGCCATTATACAGTGCCCCTGGAGCAGAGAGAGCTGAGGGCCTTGCTCAAGGGCCCAACAGTGGCAGCTTGCTGATGCTGGGACTTAAATCCCTAACCTTGTGATCAGTAACCCAGAGTCTTAACGACACTATAGTTATAGCAAATTCAGGTCAGGAAAAGCAGATTCAGGTCAAGTCTCATGAAACACCCTGTAAAGTGTGATGAAAAAACTCAACCTGCATTTTTATTTTACATTGTTCACAATTCTTCATTAGCTACATTTAGTTAGTTGGTTTTCCTATTTGGAAATTTAGCTGAAGAGTAAAAAAGTAAATGTTAGTTAGTTTGTTTATTTGTTAGTTAGTTTGTTTGCTTATTGGGTAGCTATTTGCTATTAGCTATTTGTTTTGTAGTACTTACTAGCTAGTTAATTGGTTAGTTTGTTTATGATCTAGTTGAATAGTTAGTTAACTGTTTGGAAATGTATCTGATTATTTATGAAGTTAGTAAGCTAGTTAGTTTAGCTTTTTGAAAAGTTGGTGTGTAATTGAGTAAGTAATTAAGGTAATGTAGTTAATTGGTTGGTTAGTTAGTTAGCTTATTAGCTAGTTCAATAGTGGTTTACTAAAATTTTTATGAAACTTTGCTGGTGAGTAAGTTAGTTAGTTGTTTAACTGTTCTGAAAGTTTTGCTTGTAAGTGAGCGAGTCAGTTAGTTAGTTAGTAAGTTAGTTTGCTTATTAGCTATTTTGATAGTTGGCTAACTGTGGAAGATTAGCTGGAAAATTAACTGGTGAGTTAGTAGGGTAGTTAGGTCATCTGTTTGTTGGTTTTGAATGGAGAGTGAATAAATAAATTAGTTAGTCAGTTTTGCTATTTTGAAATTAAGCTGGTGTGTAATCAAGTAATTCAGTTAGTTATCATTCATGTGGTTAATTGGTTAGTTAGTTAGTTAGTTGGTTAGTTAGTGGCATGTTAGTTAGTTAGTTTTCTTATTAGCTAGATTAGCTAAATTGTTGGCTAACTTAAAATGTTGCGGGCACATCTGCTAGTGAGTGAATGACTTAGTTAGTTGATTAGTTAGTTAGTTGGTGGTTAGTTGGTTAATTGGTTGGACATTTTGCTGGTGAGTGAGTGAGTGAGTGAGTGAGTGAGTGAGTGAGTGAGTGAGTGAGTGAGTGTCATGTGCGGAGAAAGCAGAGGTGGAAGCCGTAGCAGGTTAAGTGGGTTTTATTGAAAATAGAACCGCGTGCCGGGCAGATGAATGAGATGAACACGCAGCGGGTTGGTATATCCGTTGTATGCTCAGAAGGGGCGAGGTCCACAATGTCTTAACCAGGATCCGAAACACTGTAGAGATATCCATGGTGCGCCGGGAATGAGGCGCGGTCCACAAAAGAGGGAGAGAGAGAGAGAGATAGAGTCTTAAGTCTTACTAGCATAACCTATAATAACCAACAGCCAGATATACTAGAACCTGAGTTTATAAAGGTGTGTGGCTGATGAGTTACAGGTGTTCGAGATCAAGGCTGGGAGTGGCCGAGATAGCGGCAGCATGACGGCCGCCCTGACAGTGAGTGAGTAAGTGAGTAAGTTAGTTAGTTAGTTAGTAAGTTAGTTAGTTAGTTGGTTGGTTTTGCTATTTAGACATTCAGCTAGAGAGTACATAGATTAGTTAGTTAGGTAGTTTATTTGTTTATTATCGATTTTGATAGTTGGCTAGTTGATAGTTTGTTTGTTATTTTGTTTCTTGTTTTTGCTAGCTGAACATTAAGCTACAGATTAAATTAATGAGATTAAATTAATGAGTTAGTTAGCTAGCTAGTTCGTTAGTTAATTAAATAGTTGGTTAACTGTTTGGAAATGTAGCTGGTGAGATAGTGGTTGCTGCTGCCCCTGTAGGGCCCTTGAACAAGGTTTAGCAGTGTTATGAATGAGAATTTGTCCATATAGTGTAATTAACTTTCTCAGAAAACACAATGCGATGTTGACACTATGCTACTTTTTGATTTATACCAATTCCTAAAGTCGAACCTCCTCCAGATTACACACAGTCTGTTCTACGTTCCACTTTTCTATTGCAGCTCCCAGCTGCTCCTGGCTGGAAAATCCTTCTGTGGATGATGAATAATACAGAGTGTGACTAATATTAGAGAGAAATTGTAGTGTGTACAGAGGAAAGCGTATACAGAGACTTCACTGCAGGTTAAAACACACTCAGCTCAGTGAAAAGCACAGAGAACAGCAGTGCTCCAGCCTGAGGTTGGATTGGATTGGGAGATGTTTACTCTTCAGGAGTGTGTTATGACTCAGCATTTGGAAGAAAGACACAACAGCAGGAGAAAAGACAGAAAATTGTGACTCTTTAGTTTTTTTTTGTCTTTAGTCTGGCATCACACAGTCCACACAGTTTCTGCATTCATCTGCAGGATTTTTCAGGAAATAGAATGAGATGAATGATGATAAGAGCGAGGCTTCAGTGATGGTCACTGCTGAGTTCATGAACATGAAGCTTTTGCATTATTTTCTGTAACAGCAGATTTATATTTGGTTTTTGTTGTGTCTATAATAATGACCAGTGGCCAGTTTTCTGCTGGACCAAACTCTCTCAGAGCTTTTATTTTAAAATATTTCTGTTCATGAATGTGTATCAAATTATTCCAATTGTTTATTCTCTTTATTTCAGAGTGTTTTTCTTGGTTGCGCTACTTCCAGTGGTATATGTTCGTTAAAGTTTCAATCCAATCAGATTACCGTCGTCACATCATTTGTTGCCTGATGTCAAAGAAATCAGGCAACATGCTGCATCTGTAGCTTACAGTACAAGAGAATGTAACTGCTGCTTTAACCAATCAGATTTGGAGTTGCCGACACCGGGACCCTCTGGCATGCGTCGGATAACAGCAGCATTTTTACGTCCTTTGATTGGATTGTCACTAGTCAGAGCTCACGACCCAAATCTGAATCAAACTGCACAAGCTTGGTGTTTTATTCATTCCACAACGACTGACAGAGGAGAAGAAATTGTTTTTGTCGCAGATACACTTACAAGGATGTTTATGAGATGGATTTTTCAAGAAAAGCTGGACATCGTGAGAACATGGTGAGGTCTCCAAAATAGTTCAAAACAGTTGGTAAGCTTTTTCATGAACCGTTTATACTTTTGCCTTTTCTTTCCTGTAGAATTGAAACAAAAACACTCAATTTGCCTTCATTTCAAATCCCAAGGAAAACCATAATGTACAAAAAAACAATGTACAAAAATTCACAGCTCATTTTATGAGGACATTATATTTCACATTTATTCTCCATTTGCTCTTATAATAAACGTCACTCTTTTAGATTTTGTGGAGATTCATTCATCCATGAGGGTCTCCCAATATTTTTGGTTAAAGTGTAATCAGATTGATTGGACGTAGAAAAGAATTGTTCTATATATAGAAGAAACAAATGTATAGAAGTGTCTGATGGGCCTCAAGTTAAACATCTGATCGAGTAGAGGCGTATTTGAGGTTCTGCGTGTGATCAGTGGATCACAAAACCCTCCTGGGTCTTCTGTTTCTTAAAAGCACACTCCTTCATGTTCCTAGGTAATGAATGAGGTTAATGATTTTGAAAGACTTAAAGAAGATCTAACGAAGCCGTGTCCTCACCCCCACAGGCTATGCTCTCCAACAAGTTGTAATTAACAACTAATAGCTGCTGCTCCCTGCAGCCCCGACTGCCCTGAGAGGCCCCGACTGCCCTGTGAGGTCCCGAGCTGCCCTGTGAGGCCCCGAGCTGCCCTGTGAGGCCCCGAGCTGCCCTGACACATTCATTCCACATTCCTTTCCATCCACAATACAATAGTCATCCATTTTTAAACATGGCCGCTTTGTTTGTTCTCAAAAACCCTGCTTAAGTCAGATAAGCTCTAGCAGGTGAGAGATATTCCATGAGCTGCTCATTGGGGCTGAAATCTGAATCTTAGTGTTTCAATCTGTTGGCTGAAGTCGCAGTTTGGGGGGAAATGGTGAAATAATCCTCCAATTTGTCTGCAGAATCTTTTTGTAATCCCTGCCTCATTTTACAGCTGGAGACACCTGGCCTGACTTCCAAGCAAGATAAAGACGAGACATTCTCTCTCACTTTCTCTCTCAACAATAAAAAAGTGAGAGAAAAGCCAACAAAGCATCTATTAAAACATAATATGCGGGAGGAAATGGAAAAGGCCTCCCGCGTATTTCGTATTGCTGCTAAGTGAGACTTTGATGAGACCATAGAGATGAAAAAGTCAGCACTCACTCCACGGAGTCGTACCTGACTCACAGACGGGTGCCATTACTTTTACTAAAAACTCAGCTCCAGCATGGGCCTATAATCACACAAGGACAGCAAAGTGGGACGAAGTGTTAAGTCTTTAATTATCTCTCTGCAGGGGAAAAAAAAAACAGCAGCTTGTTCTCCACGTTCTCCGAGTTCCAGTAGAACCTTTAGAAGCTCAGGAACCGGTAACACGCTGTGCGTCAGTGTCGTGAGTTTCCTCTCTCGGAGCTCAGCGGGATTCCCGACCCTCCCTGTGCCCATGCGATTCCTTAATCTGTGTCCATTATGTTGCTTAGCAACCGAAGAACACCGTGAACACGCTACACGGCGTGTTTATTATTTATTCATCGTTAATGTCATTTTTAATGAGCAGTGCTGGATTTTATTTCTTTTTATTTTTTATTTTCTTCTGTTCACTGATTTTCAAAAGAAAAGACATAAAACACTCGAATTTCACTATCGGTTGGTTTGCTAGCAGAGTGTTGGGTGATGAAGCTGAACCATTGCCACTACATCACTTGTGATTTGTGTTTTATATTGTTACAGTTTCGCATTACTGATATTTAGGGGTCTAAGCTCCACAAACAATGCAGGATTAATGAATTCAGGAACAGGTTCAGAAATGGTTTTATTTATAAATGGAAATAATGTACAAGTAAATTTATACTGAATTAGAAATGATGTCACTCATTAGCAATAATAATTTTACTCTAAAAAGCTTTAATGACGCTCTAATAAGAATTAATAATACTCTCATTTGCACTAATGATTTTCTAATAATATAAACTCGCACTCATGAGCTCATGATTCATACGCACTAATCATTCTCTCTGATACTCATGATTATTAATGATATGGTAATGACACACCCATAAGCACTAATGACAATCTCATAAGCACTAATAGCACTCATAAGCACTAATGACACTGTAATAAGCACTAATAGCACTCATAAGCATTAATGACACTCGCATAAGCACTAACGACAATCCCCTAAACACTAATGACACTCTCATAAGAACTAATAACTCTTATAAGCACTAATGACACTCCCATAAGCACTAATGACACTCCCATGAGCACTAATAACTCCCATAAGCACTAATGACACTTCCATGAGCACTAATGACACTCCTATGAGCACTAATAACTTTTAAAAGCACTAATGACACTCCCATAAGCACTAATGACACTCCCATAAGCACTAATGACACTCCCATGAGCACTAATAACTCTTATAAGCACTAATGACACTCCCATGAACACTATTGACACTCCTATGAGCACTAATAACTCTTATAAGCAATAATGACACTCCCATAAGCACTAATGACATTCCAATGAGCACTAATAACTCTTTTAAGCACTAATGACACTCCCATAAGCAGTAATTACTCTCCCATGAGCACTAATAACTCTTATTAGCACTAATGACACTCCCATGAGCACTAATAACACTCCCAAAAGCACCAGTGACAGTAATTAGCTCTAATGACACTCCTATTAGCAACAGGTATACTTTTATTATTGCTTATGATATTATAATGATCACTAATGACATGCTCATTAGCAGCAATGATACTCTCATTAGAATTGTTGGTACAGAAATAATAATTACTTCAGATTATTGTTTGTTTAAATTCTTGTATATTTAAAGTTGGAGATGTAGTTACAGCTTTTATTTACTGAATTTGTTAGAAAATTAATTATCAATTTTTTTATTTAAAGAAAAGAAATCTCATCAATCAAAAGGAAAAGTTATTATCGCTGAATAATTGAATGAGACCATCGACGCCTCCTGTAGTCGGATCCTGTAGTTATGTTGCCATGTACAATTATTACATGCTTACTGTCTTTGAGCATTTTGTTGTTTTTGAAAATATTTCTGTCTTTTTCGGTGAGTAAAAGCACAGCTGGGACACTCCGCCATAATCCTATTACTTCCACAGATCCCATTTACGCAGAATGCACTCTCCGGCTCGCTAAAAGTGCACACTTTTCCAAATGGTTGCATCATTTGGGAGGTTGGAGGTCCACATTTAGAAAGTAATGGCTGTTTACAAGCACTTTTTTTATCACTCATGTGCCTTTGTTTGGTCTGCTATTGGCAAATTAATTATTGTGTGTGATAATCATCTGTAAAAGGTTTGCACGTTAACGTTCGCTCAGCCACACACATACACACAATAAAAAAAAAAGGGGAGAACAAAGAGAAAGAAATGAGCAGGGCTGATTGGTGCTAATTTATTTTGTGATGATGACAAGCGCTCTGGGGGAAAAAGAAAAAGAAAAACAAAAGGGGTCACCTGATGAACACAATCTGCCCGCTGTGATTACTTCCTCCCTGTGAAAGAGCTCTGATGTCTTAATGGATGTTGAGCCGCTACGGGGTTTAATCTCATCTCAGCGTCTAAACATGCCCACCGCGCATTGTTCCACCACCTGGCAACCGACTCGCCGGTTTGGGATCGAATCAAAAATGTGCGAAACGATTTCGAAAGCTGTGAAATGATAAGACAATGTTGACTGCAAGTGTGTCAGTGGCAGTTTTCTCAGTTTACAGGAATATAATTTTGCTCCCCAACGTCCGGCTTTTTGAAGTAATTCTGGATTGTGATTGGTCAGAAGGCGGCGATGAATTTTCTATTAATACTCATCCAGAATTGTATTACTGCACGCTCGTACTGATCACACTACATTGTTAAAAGTATTGGAACATCTGAATTTCCAGCCATATGTGTTTCTTTCCCAAACTGTAGACACACAATTGTACAGGACATCTTTGGATGCAATTTTCCCTTCATTTGAACCAGAAGATCCAAACCTGTTCCACAGTTCTTGTGTGGTAACCTGCTCCCTAATGGAAGTCACATCTCTGCTAATGAAGTCGGGATCCCAAATACCACAGCACATTTTGAGAGATCTTCTGGAGTTTAGACCTTGATGGGTAGGAGGTGTCTTGGTGGCACAGGGAGGAACTCCAGTGTGGATTAGGAGAACCAAACCTGTTTCAAACCTGTGAAGATATGGGCTGGAGCAAAAGGTCTCCTGCTATAAAGCCTTCTCACCTCACCTGCATCACTACATGACTTTACTAACCCCCTCTTGGCTAAACAGATCTCCACAAATCTCCACAAAATCTCATTAGAACAGAACTTAGTTTGGAATGAGATGTTCACAAAGAAGCACCAATCTTATGTTCAGGTGTCCACAAACTTTCATCCATATAATGGATGTCGCAGGTTGATTTGGAATAGATTTACAGAAGAAGTCTCCAGTGCCAGAACTTTTGTGGCAATAATGTGTGATGATCAGATGTCTGGGTCAGAGCATCTCCAAAACAGCCAATATGCTGCCCTACCAAAAGTGCTTCAATGAAGAACAACCAGTGACAGAAAGTACAAAGGCTCTGGGTGTGTGATGCTCTGGGTGATGTTCTGTTCGAATACCTTGACTGTTACTTTGATGTTACTGACCACATTCCTAAACCTGGAGGTGTCCTCACCATCAAAATGCTGTTTCCTGCGCAACCAAACTGAAACAAACTTTTAAAGAATAGTTTGAGGAACATCATGAGTTCTGTGGGAGCCGAACTTGATTGAGCATTTCTTGGGACCTCACAACTTGGAGGATCTGCTGATCTGCTTGATCTCAAATAACACAGAACACTTCCAGAGGTCTTCTGGAGCTTAGATCTTTTTGGGTCCAAGTGGCACAAGGAGGAACTCTATAATATTACGGTAGTTTTAATGTTCTAGCTGATCGGTGTAAATACAGAAGATCTTGTAGCACCTGTAGCAGTGATGATACAAGCAGTGATCAAGGGGTATAAACACAGACTTGACCAACTGCAGAGCTGAAAACCTTGAGGTGCTTCTGGAATATGAAAGAAGTGTATGTGGGAGGAAGAAGCCGAGGGGTTTAGTGGTTTTTTTAACGCCAGTGAAAGATTCTGAAAATCCCTATTAGCATACTATTCTCTGTACAAGAACCTGGAGCGCTGGCACTTATGGAGTGTGTATATATATATATATATGTGTGTGTGTGTGTGTGTGTGTGTGTGTGTGTGTGTGTGTGTGTGAGACCAAGCTTCTGAAAGCTGTGTAGGCAGGAGGCAGACATTCAGACATCTCTGACTGAAAGAGACTCCCATATTGCTCTTTCTCTCTTCTGCTTTCTTTGTTGGGTTTGTCTCCAGACCTGAACATCCAGAACTCACAATACTGGTGTGTAGATCTTCAGACTTCTGTTTACAAAAAGTAATATTAAAAAATCTGCTTAGCTCCTCCCATTTCCCCAGACTATTCCAAAATGAAAGTACATTCCACATCATCTTCCCTGATGAGTGATGCTGATTCACATAGAGAACGTAGCGATTGTTCCTCATCTGTAAACACAAACACACAATAAAATCCAGAGATATAAAATACAGACTGAAGATAAAACGACTGCTTTTATTCTTCGCTGATGATTTAAGTAAAGTTTTACATAAAATCACATCAGCCACTAAAACTATTCACAATAGAATAGCAATTGATCCACAACCTGTTGTACTGCTGCACTAGACAGACAGACAGACAGACAGACAGACAGACAGACAGACAGACAGATAGATAGATAGATAGATAGATAGATAGATAGATAGATAGATAGATAGATAGATAGATAGATAGATAGATATTTGTTGACAGTCAGCACCTCCATATTATTGCAGGAGTGTAGAAGGTGAACTGCTGGGATGTAACAGTAACATCTCAGGTCAGTGCGGACAGTAGGAAGCTTCTCAGTGTTTTACTACAATGGCCTCAGAAGACCAGATGTGCTGCTGTGATTAGCATTGCAGTGTTGCTGTGTTTGGCATGTTGTGATTAGCATTGCTGTGATTAGCATGTTGTGATTAGCATTGCTGTGTTTGGCGTGTTGTGATTAGCATTGCTGTGATTAGCATGTTGTGATTAGCATTGCTGTGTTTGGCGTGTTGTGATTAGCATGTTTTGTTTAGCATTGCTGTGACTAGCATTGCTGTGTTACTGTGATTAGCATTGCTGTGTTTGGCATGTTGTGATTAGCATTGCTGTGTTTGGCGTGTTGTGATTAGCATTGCTGTGTTTGGCGTGCTGTGATTAGCATTGCTGTGTTACTGTGATTAGCATTGCTATGTTTGGCGTGTTGTGATTAGCATGTTTTGTTTAGCCTTGCTGTGTTTGGCGTCTTGTGATTAGCATTGCTGTGTTTGGCGTGTTGTAATTATCATTGCTGTGTTTGGCATGTTGTAATTAGCATTGCTGTGTTTGGCGTGTTGTGATTAGCATTGCTGTGTTTGGCGTGTTGTGATTAGCATTGCTGTGTTACTGTGATTAGCATTGCTGTGTTTGGCGTGTTGTGATTAGCATTGCTGTGTTTGGCGTGTTGTGGTTAGCATTGCTGTGATTAGCGCTGTGCAGCTTCATCTGCTGGTATTTTTATTACTCTGAGCAGAGCAGAGCAGAAGAAAGCAGAGAGGAAAATCCTCAGCACTTTGAAACATCAGCGAGGGGATGATTCAGGTTTTATAGAGAATGCGGTTTGAGGGATTTGTATTGAATTTCAGTAGAAAAGCAGTGTGTATGTGTGTGTGTGTGTGTGTGTGTGTGTGTGTGGCAGCTTAACAACTCATACTGTTTTTAAAACAGCTGGATCTGGAGCGGTCCTGCTTGAGGAATAAACAGCAGAAGCTGCATTTTTGGTCTTTTGAGAAAGCAGGTTTTTTTCTCTAACAGCTTTGAGGGTTTGATTTTCATAATAATATCAGTTAAGGATGAGTTCTAGAATGAGCTCTAGGCAGAAAACATGCTGACAGAGCAAAATAATCCACCAGCAGGAACATAGTAAGGTGTGTGAGAAGCTCAGTGGGCCTGGAGAACCTTCAGGAACATCTCAAATCCTCAGAATAGAAGATTCCAGACTATTATGCTTCATGAGTCCTTCTGTCTTTCAATATGAGCATCATGAGAATTCCAAGGCTTCATTATACATCAACCATCCATGTGCATCATCTTCATTCTCCTCCTCCTCCACCTCCTCATTATCACCATCTTCATAATCACCATAAGCATAACAATAACCATTCTTCTCTGTAAAAGCTCCATCTCATGGTTCATTTAATCTAGAATTAGAGCCTCGTCCTCATCATGCCTCACACAAACTTATTTCAAGAAGGAGCATTTTTTGTGGATTTAAAAGGATATTGAGGACACAAATCCCTCTGAGATGCCTTCACCCTGGAGAGGAAATAGTCCAGAATGTTTAATAGAAGATGCTTTTCAGAGGAACTGTGCTATTTTCTTCCTTGTTTCCCTTTAGGCTTCAGTACTAAGTGCTCCAGTTAGAAGGTTCTTAGGTTTGAGGAAGAGTGTGGATGGAATTCTAATGGTGAGGATCGGTGTGAATTGAATCTTCTCAGGGTGAGGAAGAGTGTGGATGCAACTCTTCCCAGGGTGAGGAACAGTGTGCATGGTGTTCTCAGGGTAAGGAACAGTGTGCATGGTGTTCTCAGGGTGAGAAACAGTGTGAATGGTTTTCATTTCTGGGTGAGGTACAGTGTGGATGTTTTTCTCAAGGTGAGGAGCAGTGTGGCTGGTGGTCTCAGGGTGAAGGAAATTGTGTATGGTGTTCTCAGGGTGAGGGACAGTGTGGATGGTGTTCTTGGGGTGGGGTAGAGTGCGAATGGAGTTCTTCTCAATGTGAGGATCAGTATGGATATTCTTCTCTGGGTGAAGAAAAGTATGAATGGTGTTCTCAGGGTGAGGAACAGTGTGAATGGAGTTCTTTGGCCAAAAAAGATTGTTGATGGTGTTTTTCACAGGTTAAAGAACAGTGTGGATGTTGAACTTGTGAGGAAGAGTTTAAATAGATTTCTTCTGAGTGTGAGGAGCATGGTGCCTTGTGCTTTTATGATGGGGAACAGTGTGAATAGAGTTCTTCTCAGGGTGAAGTAAAGTGTGGATAGTGGACACAAGATAAAGAAAATTGTGAATTGGGTATTTCTTAGGGCAAGGAACAGTGTAGCTGGTGGTCTCAGGGTGAAGGAAAATGTGTATGGTGTTCTCAGGGTGAGGAGAAGTACGGATGGTGTTCTTAGGGTGAGGAGAAGTATGGATGGTGTTCTCAGGGTGAGGAGAAGTACGGATGGTGTTCTCAGGGTAAGGAGAAGTACGGATGGTGTTCTCAGGGTGAAAAGAAGTACGGATGGTGCTCTAAGGGTGACGAGAAGTACGGATGGTGCTCTCAGGGTGAGGAGAAGTACGGATGGTGCTCTCAGGGTGAGGAGAGGTATGGATGGTGTTCTCAGGGTGAGGAGAAGTACGGATGGTGTTCTCAGGGTGAGAAGAAGTACGGATGGTGCTCTAAGGGTGAGGAAAAGTACGGATGGTGCTCTCAGGGTGAGGAGAGGTACGGATGGTGCTCTCAGGGTGAGGAGAGGTATGGATGGTGTTCTCAGGGTGAGGAGAAGTACGGATGGTGTTCTCAGGGTGAGGAGAGGTATGGATGGTGTTCTCAGGGTGAGGAGAAGTACGGATGGTGTTCTCAGGGTGAGAAGAAGTACGGATGGTGTTTTAAGGGTGAGGAGAAGTACGGATGGTGTTCTCAGGGTGAGAAGAAGTACGGATGGTGTTTTAAGGGTAAGGAAAAGTACGGATGGTGCTCTCAGGGTGAGGAGAGGTATGGATTGTGTTCTCAGGGTGAGGAGAAGTACGGATGGTGCTCTCAGGGTGAGGAGAGGTACGGATGGTGCTCTCAGGGTGAGGAGAAGTACGGATGGTGCTCTCAGGGTGAGGAGAAGTACGGATAGTGCTCTCAGGGTGAGGAGAAGTACGGATGGTGCTGTCAGGGTGAGGAGAAGTACGGATGGTGCTCTCAGGGTGAGGAGAAGTACAGATGGGGTTCTCAGGATGGGGAGAAGTATGGATGGTGTTCTTAGGGTGAGGAGAAATATGGATGGAGTTCTCAGGGTAAAAGACATTTTTAATGGTGTTCTCAAGGTGAGGAACAGTTTGAATGGTGTTCTCAGGTTGAGCAAAACTGTGGGTGATGTTTTCAGGTTAAAAAACAGTGTGAGTGGCGTTCTTCCATTTATTTATTTTTTTATCTTTATTATGTATGTTCTACAGCATACCATGTACTTTTTGTCTTTAGATCAAAGCTAAATATTGCTTTCTGTCAGAGGTTTCCGAACGATTACCGTGTTTGTATGAAGGGTGCCAATAGTTTTGCACATTGTGGTATTGGGTGAATATTAACAGCTCTGTACACTGATGATTTATGACTGTGACCATGTTTAGTGATTTTGCTGTCAGCTTAAGTGTGACAGAATCTTCTCTCTCTTTCTGTGTGTGTGTGTGTGTGTGTGTGTGTGTGTGTGTGTGTGTGTGTGTGTACACAGTTAAACCAACCGTCATCGACGTCGATATCTTCGTTAACAGCATCGGACCCGTCTCCTCGATAAATATGGTAAGTGTAATGGATTTCCACATGATCTACAGCTGTGTGTGTGTGTGTGTGTGTGTGTGTGTGTGTGTGTGTGAGGTGATTGCTGTGAGGTGCCCAAAGCCTGACCTTAGGGAAAACACTTAGATAGTTTGAAGAAAATAAAGTAGTCAAATCACATTATAGTCCACGCTGTGGGACACTGCAGAACATATCACAGGGTTCAGATCTACACTGAGCAGAACAAAACATCTGACCACCTAGTAGATAAATGTCTCACTTCCAGATTAGAAACCATTCAATATTGGATGCAATGGCATGAAATTTTCCCTTCACTTGAACTACGAGACCCAAACCTGTTCCAGCCTGAAGCCAGCTCCATGAAGCTCTGCTATCCATGGGTTGGAGTGAAAGATCTTCTACTATAGAGCTCCAACCCTGTTGTCCTCACCTTCTCACCTACATTCCTGACTTTACTACCACTCTTATGGATGAATGAATCTCCACAAATCTAGGGGAACATCTTCCCAGAATGTAGATTGTGATTGGCTGGAAGGAGTTCAGGTGTGAATAGTGGATTGTGATTGGCTGGAAGGAGTTCAGGTGTGAGTAGTGGATTGTGATTGGCTGGAAGGAGTTCAGGTGTGAATAGTGGATTGTGATTGGCTGAAAGGAGTTCAGTTGTGAATAGTGGATTGTGATTGGCTGGAAGGAGTTCAGTTGTGAATAGTGGATTGTGATTGGCTAGAAGGAGTTCAGGTGTGAATAGTGGATTGTGATTGGCTGGAAGGAGTTCAGGTGTGAATAGTGGATTGTGATTGGCTGAAAGGAGTTCAGTTGTGAATAGTGGATTGTGATTGGCTGGAAGGAGTTCAGTTGTGAATAGTGGATTGTGATTGGCTGGAAGGAGTTCAGTTGTGAATAGTGGATTGTGATTGGCTGAAAGGAGTTCAGTTGTGAATAGTGGATTGTGATTGGCTGGAAGGAGTTCAGTTGTGAATAGTGGATTGTGATTGGCTGGAAGGAGTTCAGGTGTGAATAGTGGATTGTGATTGGCTGGAAGGAGTTTAGGTGTGAGTTCAGAGCGTTGAACACGCAGGTTGTCTGCAAATTGTATTTGGAGACGAACAGGAGCAGAAAATGTTCAAATGAGAAACGGAATGAAAAACAGCAGCAGGAACCAGTAACTTCAACAACTTCATTATTTGTGGAAACATGTACATCATTCATATAAATGTATCTTCTGGCACTACTTTATCTGTGTGTGTGATTCGTAACAGCAGAAATGGAGATGTAACGAGTCGTATATCGAATAAAAGGAAAATGAAGCGTTATTTTGATCCATTCAGTCAGATTTGATCTGCAAACATCAATAACAGCTTGAACTCCTCAATGCTGGAGGTGATCATGGTGGAAGGTGATGATCCACGGCAAGGTGTGAGACCTTACACTATTAAAATGCTCTTAGCTTCACCTCGAGATGTTCTTAAGCTCCACATTGTGCACTGTAACACCTTTGTGTTGTGTTTTCCTGGATGCATCTCTGACGTCCTGTAATTCCCACTTGGAAAGATTTTCTCAGTAATGTAACAAGTGAAGATGAGAAACAGAAGCAGTCTTTTTCCTCCGTTTCTTGTTTATGACTGCGGTACTCTGGAGGGGAATCAGATCATTTAAAGGTTAATGTGTTTAAACGGTATTAATGGCAAATTATTAGGAACGCTTTCAACTGCAAGCTGTGGGGGTTCATTATTGAACTTAATATTCCGTTACTCTGAGACGTATCTCGTTATTTACGCTTAGTTTCTGTATGAAATTTTCGATTTTGCTGATCACGTTTCCAGAATTTGATCGGCATGTATACGGGGGTGCAACTGCACATTTGCCGAAGGGGTTCGCAAGATCATGTTTGCCCACAAAAAGAGGGGAAAATAAAACCGGTGGTCCGTGACCCCTAGGGGTTTACGGCGGTACTGCAGGGGCTCCTAATAATTAATGTTGGATCACAAATAATTTTTTTTGTTAAGAAAAATAAACATGGGTTAAAAACATCAAAGATCAAATATTAAATTTGAAAAATATAATTATTACATTAAAGTTCTATCAAACTTAAAGCTGATGGTTATGTAAATGTTTAATTGTCCGCCTGCAAATTTATTAAAATAACACAATCTGAACAACTTAATAAAATTGTGATTGTAATTGCAAAATATGTTTGTTATGATGCATAAATCTTTTTGAAAGGTTTGAAAATATATAGTAAAATATATGATGCGGGTACAACAACAACATAGTTCTAGTTGTCGTAACACATTAGAACTGGCGTAATACAATTGGTTTTTATTAATATCAGTGGTTACGTTTGGCACATTTTGTATCAGGGGTCCCTGCCACATGTCTCTATCGCCTATGGGGTCCTTGACCTGGAAAACTTCGAGGACTTCTGCCCAGTACTGTTTGCAATTGCACCCCCTCCCCCCATTTATGGTGCCCACCATTCACTGCATATATACTGCAATACCCCAATTTTGCACCTCTGCATGCAAACATTTAGCGACTGCTAATTGACTTTAATCTGATAATCTCCTCCAATACAAACAAACAGAATAGAAATTACTCATAATGTGTGAATGTGATATTCTCAGTCATCTAGTTGGACACATCTGGTCAGACAACCTTTAACATTTCTTAATGCAAGCTTGGGAATCTTTAAGAATGCGTTCTGATTGGCTGACAAGCCAGCTCCATGAAGATCTGCTTTCCATTAGAAGTGGATTTTTTTCTACAAAATATTTGCCCCAAATTTTTGGAGATAATCGAGACGGTTTTTTTTGGCAGATGTGAGACAAGGCTTTGTGTTCACCTTCAACTTTTCCACGGGTGCCATTTTTGCACTGTGTCTTTCTTATTGCTGGATCGTGAGCACTGGCCTTATCTGATGCACATGAGGCCTGCAGGTCTTTAGATGTTGTTCTGGGTTCTTTAAGAGCTCCTGGTGAGTCAACGTTATGCTCTTGGAGTAATTTTGGAAGGCCTTACTGTGGTTCACAGTGGTTGTGAGTCCCAAAGCCTTAGAAAATTTTTTTGTAAACCTTTTCCACACTTTGTATCTCAACTATTCTTGAATTTCTTTAGATCGCAACATGGTGTGTTGTTTTTTGCGATCTTTTTGAGAGCCAGGCAGTAATGTTACATTTGCTAATAATTTAAGTGTGACAAATATACAAAAAATCAGGAGGGGGCAAATACTTTTTTCACAGCACTGTGCATATATATATATATATTGTATATATAATATCTGACTGATCCTCATGTATATTTTTATTTTTGGTGCCTTTTCACCCCATTAATATCATCATGTTTTACAGAAGATCCAGAGGTCCATGTGAATGAAAATTATCTCTATTGTACTTTTATTTTTTTCGTTACTGAAACCAAAAGGAACTGATGCTCAGTGTCTTTGTGAAGAACACTTTTAATCTGAACAGGAATTAATTTAAAATGGATTTTTGAGGTTCCTATGCAATGATTAAAGTAAGTTCCCTTCAAATTAGAGCTTGGAGAACTTTTATTTTATGGTTGCTCCCCTCTTCCATCCTAGTCCACATGGAACCCTGTTTCTGGGGTTTCTGTAGAACATGTTGATTAATGACCAAATAAGGAGTAACCCATTCATTCTTTTTGGTGTGGTTACAGAAAAACAATCAATGACTTGTGAATGAAATTAAGTCTGTTTACTCCTTTTGGAAGTGTTTCTGCAGCACCAATATAGTTTCAGTATATTTTCTTCTTCTTCTTTCTTCTGCTCCCATTAGGGGTCTCCACAGCAGATCATCCGTCTCTATATTACTCTGTTCTCTACATCTGCCTCTTTCAAACCAACTACCTGCATGTCTTCCCTCACCACATCCATAAACCTCCTTCTTGATCTTCTCTTCATATACCCCATGTCCCTCCACTGCACATGACCAACCATCTCTCTCACCTTGTCTCTAAAACGTCCTACCTGCATGGTCCTTCTAATAAACTTGTTTCTAATTCTGTCCATCTCTGTTACTCCACAGCATTTTGAACTCCTCCATCTCACCATTTTCAACGTCACCATTATTATCATTATTGTCTTCATCAAGATTTTCATCATCATCATCATCATCATCATCTTATAGCTGGAGTTCACTCTGACCTGTACTGATTCTACTCTGCACATTAGAAGAATTGAAATCTCTGTGTTAAATCTGCTTGTATTGATTCGTGTGACACGGGACGGAGCTCAGGATGATGAAAGGATGCTTTTTTTCCCCTGAGGGATGTTTTTCTTCTTGCGTTCCAGACTTAAGCCTGCCGTGATCAAAAGCCCATTTCAAAAGATTTAAAAGTTTCCAAGGTTGAAATTCTTCACAGTGTGAACGCAGCAGACGGCTGAACGCTGTACTATGAGTGTTTTCTTTGTCAGGGAATGAAATTTGTATAAAAATGATTGCACAGAATTTCACAGAACTCAGCAGATTTTTCTGGTGTTAGCTCAAGCTAGCTGCTTTGAAGTCTCACAGCCCACTTCCCAAAGTCCCACTAATCACTTCCTGGTGTTTCGCTTCTCATTTCCTAAAGTTTCACTACCCACTTCAAAAAGTTCCACTTTTCACTTCCTGAGGTTCCAAATCTCACTTTCCAAAGTTCTATTACCCACTTCTCTTCTTTAAAGCATTATTTATGTTCTAAATAAATTCTAGGGTTCTGTGAAGATCCTCTCTGGGTTCCTGCAGCTTATAAACTTTTCACATTCACTTTAAGGTGAAGAAAATCACCGAATCCCGACCAATGGTAGTTAAAAAAAAAAAAAACCTGAACCCTGACATTCACTCAATTATACAATAAGGCCAACACACACACACACACACACACACACACACACACACACACACTATATTTGATTATACAGTGGGGGAAATAATTATCTGATCCCCTGCTGATTTACAAAGAAATGAACAGTTTTAATGGTGGGCTTTTATTTAAACAAAGAGACAGAATATAAAAGAAATCATTAAAAAACACTAAAAAAAAAAGGTTATAAATGAATTTGTCCATTCCTGCATTGTTCAGGTCCACAATCTTGTCCCTGACATCCTTTGACAGCTCTTTGGTCTTTCCCATGGTGGTGAAGAGGTTCGAATGGAAGAGGTTGATTCTGTGACTGGTGTCTTTTATACACATCATGAGTTGATATCAGGAGAACCTTCTTAGAGGTACAGGAATAATTTGGGTGTGTGGGAGTCAGAATTCTTGCTGGTTGGTACGGGAACAAATATTTATTTCACTCCATCAAATACAAATTAATTTATATATAATATAAATGTGTTTTTTTGGAGGGATATTTTATTGTTTTGTTAAAATAAACCGACTAAAAATTCCAGACTGTTTATTTCTTTGTGATGGGGTGAATTTACTAAATCAGCAGGGGATCAAATCATTATTTCCCCCACTCTATAAGATTATTCCAGTGTGTTCTGCATGATGGGAGGAGATGTGGTATGTGTTATGAAGCTTTATAAATGCTACCCTGCAGTAAAGGAAGCAATTTGGTCAAGCGATCCACAGTGACACAATACGGTACAGGTTTTTTTATTGATTTATTATTATTTTCTATATAAAGATAAAGTGTAGGTATTTGGCAACCTGACAAGAGAATCCCCAGACACCCCC